>JAOXNJ010016457.1:0-13704 GCA_028566655.1 Metis holothuriae
GTTGTTGTTGTTGAGCTCCGTGCTGGAGAACAAGGAGGAGGCGGTGGTCGTGAGGAGAGTTGTGCACTCCGGCAAGGAGAGGGAAGAGGCCTCGCTGCACAATCGCTCCTTCTCTTTTCTGCGTTTCCTATTAAAAAAAAGTATTTTTTTTAACGAAAATTCTGCTCAAAAAATGCTTTTTTTGATTATTTTTGTGTATATCGAAGTTTCACCATTGTGTGATGAAGTTCTCTCCAATGGTGAGCACGAGCGACGTGGAGTTGGCCGAGCTCCTATTCGTCACCGAATACCCGCTCTCCATCCTCACCTCTAATCAAATAACAAGATATTAAAAAGAATACGTAGAAACTTTGAGTCGTATCCTTGAAAAATGCACTAATTTTGGCATTTTTTTGGCCAAAATTCCAGCAATAAATGCCAAAATCCTCTACTATCAATGGCTACATACTTTCATTATAGCCACTTACCTAATTGGTGAATGTCGCCCCTCTCTCATCAATCCTCGGAGTGATCGTTGATGAGAGGATCTCACCCAAAGTTCTTATAGGCACCCCATCCATCCATCTGCATGTGTCCCGGCCAATTAATCAGAGACAAGAAATCAATCTTCCACTCTAACAAAAGCACTTATTGCAGAACTTCCTTTAATGAATTTGGTCCAAATAAGCAGTGGAAAACAAATTGTAGGGCTCAAGACGAGAGCAAAGATCTAATTGATGCAATTTGTACCTGCACCAATCCCCAGATCCTTGTTTCCGGGGGAACCAACAACAACTACTGTAGTAGTATAGTAGCAATCAAAGAATGTTGCCAAGCATGAATTGTTTATTCTTATCTTACTAATATTTAGTGTCCTAGTACAATGGTTACGTAATAGCAGTACTTAGTAGAAGGGCAGTAAAGATGTTTAGGTAAAAAGTGTCTTTTGGTTCTCGTATTATGCATGGTTTTGGCCAGTGTCCAGCTACGTTGGGTTTTGGGCGTGGTCTGGGTCAGGCCTTGGCCAGACAAACAAGCCACTCGATTAAGCCGTTCCCTCTTTACTCACATTACACACAAAACTCTTCTTTATACTAGTACTTCCTTTTACCCTACTTTCTTTACTGTACGTATACGTTACTTTACTTTACTGCTATGTAGGTATTGCTCTTTAGTGTATTTACTGTGGTTATCTCATATGCTATAGGAATTAAGGAGTAAAGGCAGAATAGTAAAGGCAGAAGAATTAGGGAAGAAAATGCTTTAGGAGCCTCCATCAAGCCCTTAGAAGATGAGTACTTACAGTGCTAACTGTCTTACTTATCTATTTGGATATTACTTTACAAATAGTAAAGGAATTGTTAAGGGTTCTTTAGTGAAAATGAATAAAATTTTTGTTAATTATTTCGAAATGAATCAAAAATGCTAAATTACATATCTTGATAAGTAGCATTTTTTTCTATAGAAGTCATAGTAGAAGAAGTTATATGTAGAAGAGAATAGGCACATTTTGAGTGGTTCATTCAAAAAAGCAAGTTTCAGTCTCATTTCTGCTCTTTAAAAGTAAGTCCTCTTTTTTAGGCACTCACACATTTATATACATATTGTACAAATATATGGAATAATAGAAATGCTATACACATTAGTAGAAAGTTTTGAGAAGGAAAGAAAGAGGTCGTTAAGTGGCGCCATTTCAGCTCGATCCCTTTTGCATAGACAACAATAATAACAATAACTATTAACCACTACACATATTTACTAAAAAAAAAAACAACAATATTATTGTATTTATATTTACTTGTCGTTTGCCGCATTGTTGTTGTTTTTGGGTTCATTATTGTGGCCAGATAGAGCTAGTAAAGATGACCCAAAAAATGAGAATGTTTTGCATGCAACCCATTAACAGCCACAGACAGACAGAAGAAGAGACAAAACTGGCAAAAAACTTTTTTTTGCACAAAATTTTTGCATTTAGACACATCATATAATACTATAGTAATACATACTGTAAATACATATGTGAAATGGCCTTAAATAAGTACTTTATGTACGTTTATGTACTTCTATAGTAATGTAACTAATGTATGTGTCTCTTTCCCTCTCTTCCTGTCCATTTGGAGCTGAACTTTGCTAAAGAAAAAACTACTAACCAAACATTTATTATGAAAAGAGGAGAAAAAGTCGAAAGTTGTGTATACTCCTATATTCAAGTATTGCTCGTTTCCAACGACGTCGTCGACGACCGACTTTCAAAAAATCCCTTGGTCGACGCCCAAAAGGATTCATTTTCCACTTTGAGCATCGCAAAATGTGCTCTGTTCAACTACATATAGTACTCATTATTGACACTCTTGTCACGTACTTTTGACTCTGAACTTAAGGTCATTTGTAGTAGTAACAATCGGTTTCTCACTTCTGTTCAAATGGCTTTTATTAAGCTATTTAAAGCTTTTTATTGGTCCAATATGAACGTTTGCTGATAAAGTACTACATACCGTACATAATTAAACTTGGACACAATTTCGAATGTAGTCAATTAAATGTAAAGGATGGAGTCAGCCATTACTGAGATTTGTGGTCTGTCTTGGCTTTTCAAAATGACGTCAATTGATGACCACACATTACACAATTCCTCCAAGTTTCTTTACTACCTTTCCATTCCATTGATTACGTAATGCTCTAAATGTTATTAGTGGAAAGTTAGGAGGGAAATTGGCTTTGTGTAAGTGCAATAGGTCAGCACAATTTCAATGTTTGCTGTACAAATACTACATAAGTAGTACATAATACTACATAAAGGCAGCTATTGGAAGTGACCTTTTATGTAGCTGAAGTCAAAAGGTGAAGTCCTCTTATTACTAGACCTTTCAAATAAACCAATCTACCATACTTCTACTACACATATTTTACTAAGTAATACTAGTAATAAGTATTTTATGTAAAAAAAATATTATATTTATATTATAATTAAAAATTAAATATTATATTTAAGTATTTTACCAAGTATGGTCACTAATACTCTTTCTACTACTGTAGTACTAACATTATTCCTTTTTAGTCTTGTACTAAACAAGTGTTGTAGAAGAAGTTGCCTAAACCACTTGTACTTACTCTGTACCTTATACGTAAATGTAAAGGAAGAAAGGAATTTGCGGCTCCCATGTCGTTTTTGGCGGTCGCAACTTTGCCAGCTTCCATTGAGGCGACAATAGTCGTCAGTCAAATGAGAGCCGCAAAAGATCTTTAGTGTCACAGTTAGAGAGGCAATTGCTATTCAACCACTTCTCTAACTTTTACTTCTATATTTTAATACAGACAATCTTAGAAAGTTAAACTGCTTTCTACTTCTGCTCTCTTTTTTAGACTAATTTAAGTACTTTTACTACGAAGAAAGAAAACACAACTACTGCGGTAAAAGTCATTGAACTTAAACTTATGTATACAGTATCATAGTACAGTAGTTCTCTACTAGGATATTTAGTGGTTATCTTTCTTTTAAGATTTTTTGCATTACTTAAGTAAGAGATATTTTGTACAGTATTACGTACTGTAGTTAGTAGAAGAAGATCGTCTACTATCAGCAAGGTGAACCGGATGAGTCTGTCCGTCCTTCCATTAGGGCTTTTTTGTCTTTTTTAGCTAAAAACTTGAAGAAATGTTAAAAGTTAGTAGATGAACAAATTTTTTTTAGATAAAATAAGGTCAGATAAAAACATTGCTTTTTACTTATCATCTGTTCCTTACTGTTATGTAGTAGCATTACTTCTCTTCTTTTTTTCTTACTTTGTAGTAGTGCACTATTTCTTTTTTCTTTTGCTTGGCGGCTCAAGGCTGCAAAAAGCAGAGAGGAATCTGTGTGAGCCATCAACTATTTACTAGTAAGTAGTGCCAAATAATCTGAAATAATGGAGCTTATAAACAATTAAAGGATGCTTGGGAATTTGGAGATGATTTGAATCAATCAAAAGTCTAGGAAAGATGACCAAAGAGAGAGAATTGAAAGTAACAATGAGATACAATTAAGAGAGATAAATAAATAAAAAAAGAAGTGCAAAAAACAGCAGCATCAATCCTTTTATAATATTTGCATGTGTCAGCCCACTTTGGTACGAGCCTCATCTATATTTTCCGTCCCTGTTATGAGCAGTCCTCTCCCTGGTCTGTTATCTTGAATGCGTTTGGCAAAGTCGGTTGGCAAGTCGCCGCCACCTGCCGATGGGGTCAGAGCATCTCCATTTGTCTTGTGTCTCGTCCTCACCACAACCATTACTGAGAGACGTTAGATCGAGGTTCATTGTCGGCCTCCATAATCGTCCATGCACAAGAAGAATGAGTGGCTCCAATACGTAGCACTTACTTACCAATACTGTAGCTTCAACAATAGCTGACTACAAAGCTAGGAATAGAATGGTCTTAATAAAAATGTTTGCTTAAGTGGATATACGAGTAAGGAAGTAAGAGTTAGGAAGAGAGAAAAGAGAAGGAAGTGCTTTTTTTAGAGTGATCAAAGTTACTTTTTTACCTAGAAGTCTAAAAGAATAGAGTGCACGTATAACTTCTTTTGAGGATTTAAAGCTAGGAAAAGGAGAAGGTGATGAAATGTCGCCACAATGTTCTTTACATGTTCCTAGGAACTTCCTATATAATAACAGTTTGGTATAAAGCAAGTTCTTTACATAAAGACTGAAGTAAGTAATGTGGAGTTCACACAATGTCTGTATGTGATGATGATCATTGTGTAAGAAGTGAGTGTGTGGTGGTCATCGGTCACCACTGATGTCAGCTCTTGCTCAGCCCTGATGACCGAGAGGCCAAGAAACCGCCAGCCACAAGGGACAAAAGGTCGAGCACTTCTTCACAGCCGCACACAAAAAAATGGGAAAGCTCAGATAACATTTCACCACATTTTATGTTACTTCTTTCACAGAATGACAACTAGCCAAGAAAAGGATGAAGATGGACTTCATGTGTGAATCCTGGACGAGATTGAGGATCTACCCAACCTTACTTCAACTCCTTTTCAACACATAAGGTTGACTACCACAAGTCAAAGAGGAGAAGGTTGACCTCTTTTTTTGAATCTTTGACATTATAAAAGCTAGGGAGATTTTATTAGAAATGTGTCTTTTTCACAACAATATGCTTTTGGCATTCATCTCTGAAGAAAAAAGTTCAAATATAAGCTATTCAATGAGATTTCATTGTGGCAGTAAGTTGGAAGCGACCTGGGTCGTGGACAACGTGGATCTCCCTGTCGGGATGACTTTGGTCATGATAAATGGAAGAGGCGCCAAGCAGCAGCTCATAAAGCGGTTACCTTGCTTCCATTCAAACCCAGAATGAGCAGGCACACATCATAATAGATAGAGAGAAGATGTTGGCCATCCATTCCACATAATATAGCAGTATGTGCAAAAGCAAAGTCGTTAGCATCCTCTCACCAGAACCTCCTTACCATCACTACTTCACATTATACATACTACGTAGACTATTACTTATTTATACTACTCTTTGTACAGTACTTACTACAGTCATTACTGCACAAAGTAAGTTATATATGTAGTGTTCTATAGGGAGTAGAGACGGATCGAGTCACGCAGACCGCGATCGATGAGAAAGGAGGCCGCAAAGACAAGGAGAACTGCAGTTTAGCGCTCTACTATACCAGCTGAGATCCTCCAATAAATACCAATTGATATCCAGTACACTTCTTTGATACAATACATAATATGTAACGTTATATGGATCGAAAGAGAGAGAGAAAGGGATGGGAACAAAAGCAACGGAAGGATGACTTGGGGCAAGGCTAATCGCTCCATGGAACCCTCTCTCTTTGGCATCAAAGCCGATCACAGATTATACCAGCACATTATGAACCCTCTCTATAAAAGATGGGCAAAGGATCTTTACTGTTACACCGTGTTTTATGATAGTTTTGGGCTCAATTCCAGTACAAAAAGGGATGATGTGGTAAATAATGATGTAGAAAAAGTGGTGAAAAAATGTATTAATACGACCTTGGGGAATTGTATTAATAGGTCCTGGACATTTGGCATGGACGATGAGCAACGAGTACGTGACGATCAGGGGGGGGTTGCATCACATGCACGTCGGACATGTCATTCACGTCCATCTCCTAGCTCTCTCTCCATATAGAAAGTCCCTGATAGGGAGCTGTCACATGGATATTAGAAGTGCACTAGTAAGACACTTTTATTCTGGCTCAAAGAAGAGACTCCATTAAAAAAACCTCTTTATTACGTAATACTCGTATATTGGAAATTACCTGAATAAGTCACGTATGGTGACGTTTCTTGATCGACGTTCGAAGAGAATCATGACAGTCGCATCTGACATTTGGGGACAGTTGGTTGACACATCAAAGTGGAGTCCAAGTCACTGCTATGCATTTGAATACAAGTAAATGTTTAGAAAAGCCATTTAGCTTTTGTTATATAGTCCTTTTCTATTTGAACACTTTTACATGCATGAAGAATAATATAATGTAAGTAGTATTGAAAATGTGTATAGTGTATAGTGGACAACTTGAATATTCATGAGCAACATCTGGGAGAGGAGAGGAAGTGCGGAGATTTGGCTGGGATTGTTTCAAATGCATGTTCGCTTCATTAGACAAGCTGAGAAAGTCATCAAACACGGATGCTGAATTCATGTACATATTTGCAAGTTATCAACAACATTTCGTTGCAAAACAGTCGATTTTAATGACAATTGGGCCTGAAACAACCTTGAAACTGCATTAAGTAGGGCGTCCCATTGCTTTTCCTATTCACTAGAGTTGTTTTTATTAAAGTCTTTGTAGTAGTAGCAATAGTCACTGTAGTAATTGAAGCCATTACAACAGTCATAGTGCACACAATGCTTTTGCATTCTTGAATAAAGTCGTCTAAAGCAAAGAGATTTGCGGTTGTTGGCGACTGCTGAAATTGACGTATGCTAATTTCACACCACCAAATACTGTAGGTATTATTATTACTTCGTCTTTAACTAAACAGTATTACAAATGCATAGTTTTAGTGCTTGGTCGCCTCCATGATGCGTCTGACACTCATATTTCACTGCCAACAATCCCTAAATGGGAGGAACTAGTGCTCAACTGCAGTCAAAACTGGCTCATTGCAATGACTCAAGCAAAAAAAAAAGCAAAGCCAAGAACGAGCAATGTGTCTTAAATGAATATTTGAAGCAATCACAATACATAAAGGAGTGAAAATGAAATAAACACCTACATTAATATAAAGCATAATACTTAGAGCAGGTGATACTCAATCACTATTATTGTCAGGTGGCAGGAATAATGCTCCTGTTTGGCTCATCTTAATAGACAACAAGAAGTGCAACAAGGGCAACAACAAGGGCAACAACAAGGGCAACAACAAAGGCAACAGCAAGAGCAACAACAAGAGCAACAACAAGAGCAACAACAACGAGCATTCTTCTCATGTTCCTACTAGTTCATAATAGTTGTTTACTAGAGTAATAAGGAGTGTTTATGATCAGTGCAAGTCCCATGGGAGTTGTGTTTACCGCATTCCCTTTTTTTGGCAGTGAAAGCACTTAAGGTGCTGAGCTTTGCGTTCGCTCTGCCTGCAAACAACGACCACTACAGTCTCCAAACCCTCTTCATAAGAAGTACATTCAAAAATAGTATAGTAAATAGTAGTATTGAAGATCCACATAATTCCTTGTATTAATGTTCAGTATAATATATCCATCGATGCGTGCTTGGACGTGCATTGATGCTGGTGCATAAATACAAGTGTGAGTGCAGGCAAGCATGCAGGGATGGGGTTGCCCATAACAAGCACCAAATAAACATTGGAAGAGAAATAAGTAAATCTCTCCTAAAAGAGGAAAAGAGAGCGATTGACATGACATTAAATGGAGAAACAGAGGAGAAACAAGAATGAAAAGTAAACAGTATAGTTAGTAGTAAAGTAGTAAACAGATGAAAGCAATTAAATTCTTACTTGCTTCTCTACCTATTGAATAATTGGAATTCCAAGCTGTTCCCAATTGACCTAATCTTAGCAATGTGTCTCTAAAGCAACCTTCAAAAGGGAAGAGAAAAAAAGGTCGATTTCGATTCTCGTTTGCAATCAGACAGCCTCGAATTCTACAAAGAAGTAATGCTTTCATTCCTTACTTCGTATTTTGCAGTAAATAGAATAGATGTAGAGTAAAGGAATGTTGTTCGTGTCATTTGGGCTTGACGAGTGACGATGAGAAGCGCCTCCAGATTGGCTTGCTTGGCGTCCAGGCACGACCAGTGCTGCAGCCACATCAACAACAACGAACTGGCAGTAAATAAGAAAAACAAGGGACTTACTCTACTTTCTCTATAGATGCCCACACATGTCACGGTCGGTCCCTCCCCCCTTCCCTTTCTCTTCCCCCTTCTTAGTACTTACAACTACTTAACTGTTATTTACTCCAGCCTCTCTTCATTGTTATGGCATTAATCAAGAGTTGTAGGGACAGAAGTTGGGCCCAAGTGGGAGCACCGATTAGATCGTTTATGTTATGCATAACGTGCATGCATCTCTGAATATTCATATGAGGAACATAACGACCCAGACATTACGACGAGTAGGCAAGGAGATTCATTAACAACAAACGATGATGACTCAGTCCCCCCCCCAAAAAAACAAAAGTTTGGCTATAAAAATCTTTCCAAAAACATCAATTTTCGAGAAATCTATGCATCAATATGCAAGAAAGCAGTAAAGTTATTTGGAGAGAGGATGAGAAGGTACTTCATAATGCATGGGACCAAATACGGATTATAGTCAAAGTCTATTGAGCTCTATTAAACGCTTGTAGTGCTCCAAAGAGAAGAAAAGGTCAGGGAGAAGTTCACCGAATTAGGAGGATATTTTGTGCTACAAAATCAAATTGTTCTGTTCTAGCTCAACGAACTACCGTAGAAAACACAAATTTGGCTCTTAAATAAAGAGAAAAATCTACTAATCAACTTTAAGAGAGCAATTGAAGGAAACATCCTACATTCATTCCAACTTCCACTACTGTATATTGCTTCTTTCCAAATAAAAACAAATTTGGGGCCAATCTCAGCCTAATAAACTACATATACAGTATATAAAATTTTGATGTCGTAAAAATTGCAAAGTTTTTGCCCCAAACTCACCTCAATCAAATTCTTGATGTCTGGCTTAAAGTAGTCGACCAAGAAAAAGGCCAAAAGCACTTTTAAAAAGTGCTTTTTTTGCAACAGCCTCGATGCCGAAGTAAAGACAATTTTTGGACGAGCTCGAGTCTGTCGCAAGAGTCGCAAGCGAGTGAGATGAGGACTCGCTCCAGCATCAGGAGAGAGAGAAGAGAGAGGAGAAAGAGAGCTGCGTAGTACGTACAATGCATTTATTGAATAGTGTAGTGTAATCATACGCAAGTACATGCAGTATAAGGTTTACTGATTTTTCTCTTGGGTTCTCTTGGAAACACTTTTTTATGAAGAAATACGAAAAAGGTGAAAATTTCAGTTAATAATCAAAGATATTACATAATACTCGTATTTCTAAGATAAATATACACTGTTATTCTAAATAACTCTTCTTTCCAATTGGGCATCAACTAAGCACTTCTATTTCTAGTACACATTACAATGAGTACTGCACATTTTACGTGGCTGTTTGTCCTCCACTACGTATTAAGAACGTATTAAGAACGTTAATTGGAGTGAAAAAAAAAGAGGGTTACTTACATATTTCATTGCAAACAGTCAAAATGTGTCGTTTTAAGAGAGGGCCAAAAGTTATTTGCGGGTCATTTCGAAAGGTCAGACTCAACGACGACTTCGGTTCAGACACACACGTAGCTAAATTCGCTTCCGGACCAGCGTTTTTAGGCGCCATTAATGATCGAGTTGACTGACGCGTGCAGAAAAATGACACTTTTCCTCTTTAGTACTTCATTATAGGATACATGCAAGTAATGAGGAATAGTGTCAACCCATCTATTTCTAAACACTTTTTTGGCTTATAATGATTAAGAGAAGTATTGATGTAAGTGGATCTGCCAAAGCTCTTTGTCTGACCCTTGGCCAGAGATTGCTGGGGCGTCCGATTTCGCTCCCACCATTGGGAAGCACATTAGGAGCGATCGTAAATCGAGAGCCTAAAAACACTTGGACACATGCAGAATATAGCACAGTCCTAAGCAATTAGGATAAAAAACACTGAAGATATTAACCGAAATATTTCTATAAAGTTCATTTGGAAAAACATTTAAAATAAATAGTATATACTGACTAATTAAGCTGGGAAAAGATATGAAGTATGTGTAGTAGAATATTAAGAGGATATTGAAGGTTGGCAAGCACTAAAAGTGTATGAAATCAGATCTCAAACCGACTTTTCACTATATAAAATAAAAGTGCAGAGAAAAAGGTCGACATTTAAGTGAAATGCCTCAAAGTCAGAATGCTCATTAAGCCAGTATAAGAAGCTTTGTATTGACTTCAATACTAAATGTCGAATGGAGCTTTAAAAGTCACTTAAAAGCGACTAACACGATTTTAAGCGTTTTTTTGGCCCGGCTCGTTAAGCAGCGAAATTTAGGCGTGGCCAACACTTCAGACTTGGCAGCAGTCGGATGCGAATTTCATTGGTCGAGACGAAAATTGGCTCGACCAATCAGATGTCGACTCTGAACAAGTCGAAGTGAATTGAAGCACCTATGTAAATATGCACCAGTTGACAATTGCCAAGTGCTGAGGCCAAGTCGAACTTAAATCTTCTGTAGCTGCTTTCTTGACCCAAATAAGATTTTGCTCATTACTCAAAAAAAAGCCGTCTTTTTATAAAGCACTTTTTTTTATATTTAGCCATTAAGTAGACTTTAATTGCTATAATTGCTTCATTATGGCTCATGAAGAAGGCTCCAGGAGGGGGAGGAGGGGCTTCACTATAGACGACCTGTTGCGTAACGACGACCAAAGCGAGCAAAATAATTGGAGCGAGGGAGAGGCAACACAACAAGGTAAGATTTTAAAAAAATGTTGAAAATGATGTAATGAATACGATGTTTTTCGTAGTGTGTTGTGTTTTCAAAAATCTTTATTTATTGCTGTCTTTAGGTTATTCGAAAAGTTTTTCAAGCTTTTGAAAAGATTACAAAGAGTAGAAACATAATATAGTTTTAAGTTTAAAATCAAAAGCGTAAGGAAAGGAAAAGGAAATAGACAAAAAAGTCCATAAAAGGACCTAGAAGTAGCTCGAAATTACACAAGTGGATTTGGGTCAAAAAGAAAACTTGTTATAATTTTGGGATATTAATTTCGTTTGAACTCAACTCAGTTAAGGATTTGATCCTGGCAACTGAGCTGGCTGTCAAAAGTGGAGATGGCGCCGTGGAAGAACGTTTCTTTGTGCAAGGTCATGGGCAATCGAACCCAGCCTTCATCGAGGTTGTAACCGTAAACCAGCTTGCTCTTAGAGTGAAAATTTGCACCGCCCAAGAGAGCAAAGGAATTCTGGTACTGAACAGAGGCCGAACCGTAACCCTTGACAGGGAAATTTGGTCCTTCGTACCATTGTTCCTGCTCAACACTGAAGATGTTGACGGTTGAGGTTGCTCCTTCATTGGAGAAACCTCCGGCACTCACGAACTGGAACATCAATTTATAATGAATTTAAAGAATAAAACTAAAAGAACTTAAAAATTAAATTAGTTCTTTTTTACCATTGTCTCAAAATCCTCAGAAATTACGTAGCCACATGCAGGGCCAATTACAGTTTGAGGAGCTCCGATAATTTTGGAGAATTTTCGTCCACTTTCCTCATACCAGTATGCTCTCCCCTTGCTGATAATTGCGTGGCTGCGATTCACTCTGGCTGCACAAGATCCATCGCCTAGATAACTTTCCAATTCATAAGTTTCAAATTCGACGTTTTCCGTCGTCAACTCTGCCAAGCTCTGTTTCGTATCGTCACGACCTCCACCCAATAAAGTCCAAATCTCATTGTCTGCACATAAAATTGGAAGAAAATTCGTTAAAATTAGATTTTTGAGACAAATTTCAAAATAATGATTATAGAACAATTTTGTATTTTTTACCAAAAGTAAGGAGTGCCGAAGCGTGGTCTCTTCTCTTCAATTTAAAAGAACTTTGCCAGGTTGAGGATTCTTTTGAGAGAGAGTAACAATTGTCTCCATAAAATCCCCCACAAATGGTAAAGTTGTCATTAGTAAATGCTGCATGCGGCATGGACCTTGCTTCTTCTGGCAAGTTGGGAAGACTGCACAATTCGTTTTTAGTGTCCAAACTGTACAATTTGACTGCGGCCGGATCACTAAAGCCGCCGAACACAGCCACTCTGTGTCCTGCATAAAATAGAAAATTTGCAAAAATTGAGCAAAAATGTCAATTTACGTAGAGCAATTTTTTAAATTTTGAGCAATTTTAGGGCAAATTTTGAGCAATTTTTGGGGGCAACAAGATGATTTTGTTTACCTTCGAGTGGGACACACTTCAAGTTTCCATAAGTGCAATCATTGCAAGTTTCAAGGATTTGGTCGCAATTGTCAAACAATTTGCATTCTTGAGTCTCAGCAAAGTGAGAGTAAAATTCGCACTTCTTTTCTTTAAGACATTGTTGCCAGCAATCCTTCGGAGTCGCATTTTCTTGCACAACTGTTACTGGGTCATTACTGCATGCGCCCACTTTGAAGCACTTTTCTTCTAACTCAAACTTGATTCGATTACCTGAAATTTGTGCCAAATTAAAAAGATTTTCTTAAAATTTGCACAATTTTTGCACAATTTTTGAGCTAGTTTATAATAAATATTTTCTGATTTTTCCGTTACCCTTCTCACTTTTTAGACTGTGAGCAAAGACAAAGAGGCCAAGAAGAAGGGCCAGGACTTTCATTGCAATGGACATTGCTCTAGTTAATAAGAAGATTAGAAATAGACTTTTCTGGTTGAAAGCTGCTGAAAGAGTGGATGATAGGTGAAGTTAGGTCAGGAAGGAAAAAAAGTTTCCTTGGTTACATCAGAGCAAACACTTAAATTCTTAGCCCCGGATTCGTGTTGGCTGTATTTGTCCCCAATGCAAGAAAATTGAGGGCATCAGCAATGAGATAAGAGGCCCCCTTTCCAACTAATTTTCAGCTCCGTCTCAATCGTTCGGTTACGACATAACTCATAACTCGTACAGACGAAGTGGCCGTTTCTTTTAAATGCTTAATGTGAAAATGTTTTAACAAATGAAATTATAGATCATTTCTCCAAGCATCGATAAGAATTCATTAAACCTCTAGAAAACATCTCTCCCGTCGCAAATGCACATCTAATTCGAGTTAACTGAAAAATCAAAATAACACACACACAAATAATTCAGTTTGGCCATTATTGAAAAAAGCTTTATAATTTTTATTTTGGGTAAAATCTGCACTTTGCGATTTTACTCACAATAAACCAAAGAACTCGTATCATATGATGTCATTAATGACTTGCCTCTCAATGATGGATGATTACTCGAACCCGAGCCCGATCGGGAGAAATTGAGGGCGCGACTCAACACTATTCGAGTTTTGTTTACTTTTTCTCGCGTTTTCGCGCGTCCTCTCGCGCCGCTTCGCCTCCAGCCGATCGACTCGCGCTTCGATGGGCTCCATTCTCTCTTCTCTGCTCCCAATGGTGTTCGCTCCTGTCATCAGTGATGCCTTTACTCGCCTTGTACC
>JAOXNJ010016679.1:0-25591 GCA_028566655.1 Metis holothuriae
AAAGAGAAATGAACGAGTCCTTCATTATCCATTCTTCCATTTCTTTTTAAACAACGTGTAAAAGCAGCAAAGTATTGCTGTAGCAAGAGCCTAAACATTGGTTGGAGGGAATGGAATATGGCTACAATATGTGACGCTTTCATTGTGAGATTATGTGGGATGGCTAAAAAAGCAGGAATAGCCCTTAAATTCTCCAAAAAGCAAAAATGATAATAATGGAAGTATGTAATAGTAAATGGAAGAGCATAAAAAGAGGATTGAGTGCGTGCATCTGCTTCGTGGTGACCCCCAGCGAATCCTCTCCCCCGCCGCAGATGCGTCTCCTTCCCACGCCGCACAATCACCAGCAGTTAGTGTTGGCCCGAGTTAAGGCCGATTCGCAACAATGTGTCCAGTCAAAGAACAATGCAATTCCACATTCTGTATACCTACTATAACATATAATGCGTCCTTTATTCCACTTTTTTCCTTTTTTTTAAGGGCTCGATCCTCATGATCGGACTTGGGGCGGGTCAGAACAACAATGGCTCAGTTCCCATCGCTCGTGAAAGCAACATTACTATTATGTACTACTACATAACATTAGGTACTATTTGTATAATAGGGCCGCACTGTTATTGTTGTCATTTGTTGTAGGTACCTCCTCCCACTACAAAGCATCTACTACTGTTATTCTCTGCATGCTCTGATCATCGAGGCCGTTCTCTGCTTCTGTCATTCAATGAGCTTCTTTGTAGGGAGTGGGTGCATAAAAAGTGACGATGTAGAGGCAATGGTGACCGTTGACGACCAAAAAGTCTCCTTTTGTACTCTTTTTATATAAGACTTGCTTGTGAACGACATAAATGTGACCTACAAAGAGGAGATTCTCGTTGTTCAGCCTAAAAAATGCCATGTAGCCGCCTTGCAATGCTTCCAATCCAGCAACAACAACAAAAAAAAACTCTGTCTACTGCTGTGTTCCAAGGTTTTTATGGCTGATCTGCACTTTTTATCTACAAGGAAATAATGTGCTTCTCGTCCCCAATGATTGGTTCTCTCATCATATTGGATGAGGTTCTCACACCTTTTTTGCGGGATCCTTTTCTACGTGGGTGAACGTTTTTACTTGTTAAGGATATTCGTGTTTGCAGGACCTTTTTAGGACATTTTTAAGGTCTGATGAGCAGATGGAAACCTTCTTTCCGTCCTAAAATTGTTTAATGTAAACAGAAAAAAGGAAAGAAGGGATCGAATCTCTCACACACACACCCGGTATCCTAATTACTGATTGCACCGGAGTAGAAGTAAAATGATAAGAAAACATTAAGAGTGCATTAATTTTGATATTTTTGGGACTATAATTTATGTATGTTTATTGAACTAGACTTTGTCGCCGAGACAGCAGAGGCAAAAGTAAACTGAGAAGCCCTAAAATGCCCTGACAAGAACCTTGTAGCCGGAAGTTAAGCCGAAATTCGAGAAGAAGGGAATATTTGGAGAAGTTGCACTCGAAATCAAATTCAATTGGTGACTTCAACCGACTTGGATGCAAAAAATTAACAAGCTTCATTTTTCTTTTGCATAGGTAAATTTCTCACTGTTGCTCCTCCTGCGGCTCCATCTCAGAGACAATTGTTAGCCTCGACTTTTCATCATGTTGGTCTTCATCGTCGCTAATGAGAGCATCGCTGGGTTCGTCGGTGGTGCTGATTGAACTGCGACTTTCGTTGTCGTTTTCAATCTCCTCGTTGTCATCCAGACCAGCAGGGGGCCGAAGATCGAGCAGATACTCTGCGTAGTTCTTTGGTGAAGTTGACATTGCCAGTTCGTTGGTCTCCGATAAACTCGTTTGTCGCATTGATGGACGTCGCAGATGAAAGCCTCTGGTGTTGTTCGTGCGCTCTCGATTTTGAAAGAATTGTGACAACAAACCCGGTCTGGAAAGGCCGGAGAAATAAGTCTTGCCATGGTAGTAACCAACCTGGTTGATTCGATCAAAGGCATCGAACTGAAGAGTGCCGTAGTTGTCAATGGGAGGCCGAATGTAGTCGCAGTAGTCGGCTTTCTTCACACGCTCCATTTTGCCGACACATGAGACATAGGCCAACAAGAACTGAATGTCTGCCACATTGGGCACTTTGAGCTTGCTCATAAATGGGTTGATTGTCGACCACAATATTCGGAATCCACTCAGACTGTCTCCATAATTGGCGAATTCCTTGTTGTCCTGAGCCCCTACATCGACTGCGAGGACGCGATTGGCTCCACGGGCTCTCATTACATCTGCAGGCAAGTTGTTGATGTAGCCTCCGTCGAGCAAAAGATGTCCGTCTTTGGGGTCACACAATGGTGGCAAATAGCCTGCCAAGGACATAGAGGCTCTGACATAGCGCCAAAGGGATCCGTGATCATGGATTCGCATTGCACTCTCTGTAATGTCTGTGGTGATGACAAAGAAAGGAAGCCAGAGATCTTGAATCTCCGTCTCACTGCCCAAAGCCTCCTCCAACAGCGAATTCATGCCCTGACCCGTGAAATAAGCCACACTGGGGTAAGTCAGGTCGAGCAACAATCGCCACTTTTGACCCATCTTATGAGCGAATGTCCTTGCCTTGGTCTCCATCACACTGCTGTCCCTCTCACGACACCAAAGAGCGCCCATGAAACTGCCTATGCTGACGCCTGCAACAACATCGATGGGGACCCCGGCCTCCACAATGGCTTTGACCATGCCCACGTGAGCCGATCCTCTTGCACCGCCTCCACCCAGGACGAGACCCACAAACGATCCGGTCAGCATGCGAGCTAGGCGGCAGAAGTCGCTGTGTATATCTAGGCGAACATCTGGGCTCTTTAATCTCTCATTGTACATAAGATCGATGCTTGCAGTCGTCTTCTTAAGATACATGCGTTGTGGACAGCGAATGTGGTAATGTGAGCTGACCCAATTACGAATGTTCAGCCAATTTGATGTATTTTGAGGATAATAAGGTCCTTGAGAGGCATCTTCTCTTTCTGGGTGAAGAAAAATCATCTCTTTGCGTGCTCTCTTGACATAAGCCTCCAACTGCAGCTCCAGAGAGGATATGGAGGGCTCTGAGGAGTTTGGGTCTACGAGCAGGAAGATAACGTCAGCGTGGCGGGCACACAACTTGGTCCATTCGTTCAGCTGCGGATCACACTGAGAGAAAAAGAAGGGGTGAGAAAAAGTGTGAAAATTCAGATATGAAAAATTCTTTTTAGTTCTTAAAACCACCTGATAAATAACAACGTGGTTGCTATCCTCGAGCTGAGCCAGCCATCCAGATAATTTGAAGTCAGACGTCTTTGCCAGGGCGTCTTCACCTACTGATTCCAACACGAAGTTCCTCGTAATGCGGGCAGATGGGAAGCCTTGTTGTTCCAACGCGTGCAGCAGTTCGTGGGTGAAGGCCGAAATGGGCAAGTTTTTGCTGAGAGGCAAAATCGCTACTGTACTGTAATTACTTGGCCCAGTTAATGTAGATGGTGGATTGCTGTTAAAGACGTCGTTTGTGAGAGAGTTAGAGGTATTTCGCTCCCAGGATTGCTGTAGTTTTTCACTAAGAAGTCTTATGAGATGCATTAGTACGCTCGGGAACCTCGTTTTCATGAACTCAATTAGGCCAGCAGGTAATTTTGCGATTTCCGAATCTCTGACAGCCATTACTGTGGAGCTTCTTGGTGTGTGCATGAGAGTTTCTACAATGCCTGTAAGATCGCCTCGGCCATACTCTGCCACAAGTTCCTTCTTCTCGTTTCCTCTATCAATAACTGATCTCAACCGTCCAGATAAAAGGACGCAAGTGAAGTCCGATGGAGCCCCTTGTCTATACAAAGCCTGGCCAGACTCTAGCAGTGTCCAATCGAGAGCGAAGTCGAATGACCTCACCACTGGCGACAACGACTTAATGACACTCATGGCCAGATTCAAGGCTAGTTTTGGTTGATCCTTGATCAATCCTCGAACACGTTCAGCACCCAGAGTGGCTACTGTTGTCTCGTTTTCGATGGCTGTATAGGTGAAGAAACTAGGATCGCCAGTCAAAACTTGCAGTTGTCCTAACATGGAGCCGACCGATACACGTCGCAGTACACTCTGATGTGGACTGTTTTCGTCGCTGACATTGCTCTGACTAAGTTCCACACTTCCGTTCATTACTAGGCCCAAGCAGTTCCAATCACTGCTCTCCTCTCTTGTCAACGTCTCACCACTCTTAAATGACTCGATGACCAGCCAACGCGGCTCGATTGAATTGGGACGAAGATTTAATAAACGCTCCAATTCTGACGTGGCCAAGTTTGTAAGCTCGCTCTCATCGGTCAGATCCAAATCAGTAAATTTGGACATTGCTCTAATCGGAATAGTTGAAAGAGCATTCTCCGTTGCTTCCGTACTTTCATTTGTGGCTGCCTCATAGTTGGTCTCGTCCAAGGAATCGCTCTGAGACATGAGCTCGCTCCCCAGTCCCAAGTATTGGTGTAGCGCCAAAAGCGTGACTCTCTGCAGTCTGACCATCATGACTTGGATGACTTGGGCCATGCTGTCTGGGTTTTTCTCGAAGATCTGGGCAAAGGAGTCGAAGCTGATGCGAATCACCTTCGAGTCCATGGCGGCTCGGGCCGAGACGGTCTTGTAGACGGCCTTGCGACCCGACAGGTAATCGATAAAGCTCAAAGGACTGAGAATGGACTCTCCCGGCCTCACACGCTTCAGTTCGAAGGAGGAGCGAGGGAGCGAGCAGCGTCTGACGGATGCAGACGAAGAGGAGGACGCGTTGGCCGTCGTGGAGGCCGGCCAATCGAAGTAGGCGTTGTTCTCGCAGTTGACCGTGATGGCGCCGCTCTCCACCACGAACAGACTGTCGTCTGGCTCGCCCACCTTGAAGAGTGACTCGTAGCGACGCAGACGCACCTCCTCCAGGCTCCGAATCAGCTCGAAGAGTATCTAAAGCAAAATTTAGTTAAGGAAAGAATCTCGAAAACAGAAGTTTATTGAGCTCGTTATATACTTGATCGTCGAAGTTTCCGAAGACTCTCAGGTTTTTGAGGACGAGCAGGAATCCCTTGGGCACGCCTGAGGCGCCTCTCTGGCTCCGGGTGCCCCTGTTGTACTCGCTGCCCGACTCCTCCTCGGCCTCCAGGTAGTCTCTGGGCGGACTGGGCTTGGTGAGTCTGCTCTGGTCGTCGGGCACGTTGCTGTTGATGAACCTACGCACCAGCTTGGCCATGGCCTTGCGCTTGCGGCCCTGGCCGCCGCGGATGTAAACGCCGACGGCCTTGGCGCTGCGCACGGCCTTCCTGCCCATGAAGGCGAGGCGGTCGCGGCGGCGGAACTGGCGGTCGTCGCCGCTCGACGTCGACGAGGCCGAGGACGAGCGCCAGACGCAGTGCGCCAACACGGCCGTCACGACCAGCGAGCACAACAGCAACAGCGATAACGGGATCGACGGCAATCCCACGTAGGCCAAGTAGCTGGGCACCGACTCCAGGTTCTCCGTGAAGGAGGCGGGCAGCATCGACATCAACTTGGCCGTGGCCATCTTGTTCTTATCTGCACCCTCGGATGGCTCCGTGCATGCCCGATGACGCAACACACTCGTGCTTCGCTAATGCCGGTACTATACTAAAGTCAATGTTAGCTTGTGGGGGTAATAATTTACTTTAGACATCATAGCTACTAGTCAGCTGTCGAGTGTCAGCTATCGCGTCAGCTGACGCGCCGCAACGCGGTTACGCCACAATAGCGCTCCAGCCGGGACCGACCGCAGAGACGAGTGCTAGTGCTACTCCAGAAGAACTCGCATTCTCATTTCTTGGTAACGCATTAACAGTAAGTCGTCTCAAACTGTCGGGGTATTACGTGCAACAATTCTAAATAATGTAATTAATCACTTTTGCAACGAAATAACTTAATGGGATCTGTGTTTCACGTGATTTATGGCGTTTCTCCTTTTTTCTTGTCGTGAATCAGACGCTGGTGGGAGGCGGACGCGAGCGCTGCACGCCCACTCCACTTCGTGGCAGCCGAGGCCGTCGCCATGATGGACACTTCCAACAGCAGTCAGTCGTCTCCTCGTTCTCTTTTATTCCATTTGTCATCTTTGCTTTGGCTAATTTAGCGTGTTGTTTCCTCCACCTCGAGAAGTTTCAGTGGCTTTCAAGGGTTGCGTTGTTTTTGCCAGGCAATGCGACGACGGCCACGGCGCTGAGGCCCAAGCAGAGTCCCCTGACGACCGACTACAGCATCAGCAGCACCGTGCTGGGCCTGGGCATCAACGGCAAGGTGGTGGAGTGCACGAGGAAGACGGACAACGCCAAGTTCGCGCTGAAGGTGCTCAAGGACACGCCTAAGGCCCGCAGAGAGATCGAGCTGCATGCCAGGGCCAGCAGGTGTCCCCATGTAGTGCAGCTCGTCGACGTCTACGAGAACAAGCACGCCAGCCAACAGTGCTTGCTCGTCGTCATGGAGTGGTCAGACAAACAACAGATTTTTCACTTACATTAATCACATGTCCCTCAATCATGCTTGAAGATTCACATTTAGGTCTTTTTTTAAATGCTTTTTTCGTATTGTTTTAAAGTATGGAGGGTGGCGAGCTGTTTGAGCGGATTCAGGAGCAGCAGGCGTTCAACGAGAGGGAGGCGGCCGCCGTCATGAAGGACATTTGTCTGGCCGTCAAGTTTCTGCACGACAGTGGAATTGTTCACAGAGATCTCAAGCCTGAGAATCTTCTCTACACCAACAAGGGTACTTTAATAGAAAGTTGTAAAAATTGGGGGGAAATTCATGTTTAACTCGTCTGCTTTCGTATTTAAGGGCCTGCTGGAGTGCTGAAGCTGACCGACTTCGGTTTTGCTAAGGAGTGCAACAGTGCCAGCACACTGCAGACACCCTGCTACACCCCTTACTACGTTGGTGCGTTTCTTTGCCTTTTATTGGAAAGTTTAATATGTAGCAAAGTGTGTTGATTCCAGTTTGCAAGCAAATAACTAACCAGATTTGTTCCCCCTTCCCAGCTCCAGAGGTGTTGGGACCGGACAAGTACGACAAGTCGTGCGACATCTGGTCCTTGGGTGTCATCATGTACATTCTGTGAGTTTGACTTCACCAAAATATACTTTCAAATGATCCATCTCAAATTTGTTTAATTTTGATTGCTATCGAGCATTATGTTTACGATGCATTGCTACTTTTATCGTAGACTGTGCGGCTTCCCACCCTTCTACAGCAGTCACGGTCTGGCCATCTCCCCTGGGATGAAGCGACGCATACGAACTGGAAGCTACGACTTCCCTAGTCCCGAGTGGACAAACGTGTCCGATGACGCTAAAGGTCTCATCAAGAGTATGCTTAAGATCAAGCCAAGCGAGCGAGCCAACATCAATGACGTCATCAAACACCCTTGGATCGCCGTAAGTGCTTCAAAACAAGTACGCCCACTTGCTCTTATTATAACGCGAGACCAAAATCTCTGATTTTAGAGCTCACGTTGAGCTTTGTCTTATGACTCATTTTTAATTCCAGCTGAATTGGTGTAGAATTTCGGGGATAGGGTAGTTGTTCCACGGTCACTTCAATGTGGCATTTGTTCCATGGTCCTTTTTGCACATTTTTCAGAAAAAAGGTTTCAATTTTGGTCCAAAGTGTAGAAAAAGCCATGCTAATTCCATTGGTGAGGCATTTGGTTACGTTGAGTTAGGTCAGGTTAGGTTTAAAAGGGTTTTTAATCATGGCACAAATGCCACATTGAAGTTAGCGTGGAACAAAATCCGTGGAACAAATGCGGTAGACCCGTTTAAGGAATCTCAGTTTACGAATGAAACGAAATCTTTACTGCCAACTGATTTAATGTAGTGAAATTACTCTGTTTGACATTTTTTGGACCACAATGAGCATTATTAAAACACCCCACTTTTACGAGTTTTACAGATAAGCTCTCTCTACAACCTGAAACAAGTTCTTAGGTATCTTGGTATAATGTGTAATCTTCGCATATTTTCATAAAAATTGGAATATTTAGATCTAATTTTCTCTTTTAAATGTTTTTAGGTACTCATCGTAAGCGGGTCTGTACTGAGCCAGGTTACGTTGGGACTTGCCACACCTCCAAATCATCGTCAGAGGAGCGCTTATTTAGCCCATACTCTTCGCATTTATCACTCAGGCAATAATCTTTTGGACGGAGCCGTTTCCATATCGAATCTCTTCGACTTTGGCGACTCCGACTTATCAAATGACAAGGACTTCTTCATGCGTCTAAGCACTACAGACCTAAAAGACAAGAAGGGCGTCTTTTATACGGACAACAATGGCTTTCAGATGATGCGTCGGACAACAGTGGAGCAGCTGGGCCTGGAGGCCAATCAATACCCTATAAGTAGCCAGGCTTTCATTCAAGACGATCACAATCGACTGACAATGCTTGTTGATCACGCCCAGTCTGCAAACAGCTTTAACAAGGAAATGAACGAAAACACCCTGGAGCTCATTGTTGACCGCAAGGCTTATTTCGATGACTCGAGGGGCATGGGCGAGGGCCTCACCGACAGCAGACCCACACTGCATAATTATGTATTATTGTTAGAAACAATTACTGACGATTTACAGATGCACGACGTACAACTGTGCTCTGAAATGGCCACTATGTGGTCGAGAAGACTTAATTATGAAAGTCTCGTTTACATTGCCGACAGCTCAGAACTTATTCCCAGTCATTCTTGGCTCAAGCGAGGACTGGATGCCGAAGTGCACTTGCTCAATTTGAGAACCATGACGCTTCATTGCAGTAAACAGGATCGGCTTTGTGGACAAGCATTGCTTTTGTTGCACCGACAAACCTCGGATTGCAGAGTGAGGAACGGAAACATTGACCAAGTCGATGTTGATGCTATCCAAGTTGATGAGAACGGCCTCTTCGATGAATTTGGCGGAGCATTGGGGGCCAAAAGTTTGCAGAGGACGAGTCTCACTGGAGTAGAGTTTATGAAGGACATTAATAGCAATCACAGTATTGACCCCATGACAGTTGAAGCAGTCTTGGTCACCTTTTGAATTGGTGCCAAGTTTCTTTGTTCTAAAGTTTACCCTCAGAACCTCATCAAAGTTAATAATACTCAATATAATCCTCGAAACAATCGAATACTCTTAAAATGTTGAGCAACAATTTGTTTATCTGCATAATATCCTTCAAGATTCCACCCCGGCCCCAAATATTTTCAAGTTTTGCGACTGATGCAAAAAAAAAGCAACATTTATTAGTTAAATCAATGACCCAGTTCCCTCATTAACTCCTCATGAAAAGGAAGTGTTTGTGTTAAAACTTTAAAAGTTAACTGTTTCACTGTTGGAAGTTGTACCGAGCCCTGTTGGCTTTCCTTAGCATTTTCAATCAATTTTGTTAGTTGTTTCAGGTTGCATCTCTGTAGAAAGAGTATTGGATATTGTTCATACTTTTAGAAAATGAATTGTGGAAAAATGAAGATACGAGTATCAAACACGGATGAGTTTTCTGTCACTTTATTCCCTCCGTGCATAATCTTTTGCAGCATAATCCTTTATTCTGTCTTAGACGCCTTCCCTCTTTACTTATATCAGTCCACATTGCCAATCCTTAATCACTAAAGAGCAAGATGTAAAGCCAAGCCAATTCAAAATGCTTGATTGAACGTACGAGTACAACATTCCTGTCACTGAACGAGTTTGTTGGCAATGTCTTGAAACACTTGCGCGACTTGAGAATGCTCAAACTTGCTGATGAAGTCTTGGCCCTGCTCAGCCGCCAGGGTGAGGTTGGGGTCGATGGGCACGGCGCCCAGGAAGGGCACGGAGCAGTGTTTGGCCAAGGACTGGCCGCCGCCGCTGCTGAAGATGTTGGTGCACTCGCTGCAGTGGGGACAGACGTAGCCACTCATGTTCTCGATGACGCCGAGCACCTTGAGGCCGGTCTTGCGGCAGAACGTGAACTCGCGCCGCACGTCGGCCACGGCCAAGTTCTGCGGCGTGGTGACCAGCACGGCGCCCTCCACGTGCGTGTCCGACGCCCTCAGCGCCTCCATGATGGTGATGTGCTCGTCCGAAGTGCCTGGCGGCGTGTCCACCAACAAGATGTCCAGCTCTTCCCACACGACGTCGGAGAGGAACTGCTTGATCATGGCGTTCTTCTTGGGGCCGCGCCACACCACCGACTCGTCACGGTTGTTGATCAGAAAGCCGATGGACATCACGCCCAAGGACATCGACGCGTCCGTGTACACCGGGACCCAGCCAGCGTCGCACTGGTGCACCGAGTGCGACTCCAGACCCAACATGCGGGGGATGCTCGGGCCGCAGAGGTCGATGTCCAAGAGGCCCACGCGTAGACCACGTGACCGCAGGGCCAGGGCCAACTAAAAGAGCATCAAGAAAAATAGCAAATTTTCCAAAATTACTCTCTAAATGGAAAAAGAATCCGAATAGCATTCATTATTCAAAGTATTGAGCATTATGTCTCACCTGGACGGCAGTTGTAGATTTGCCGACGCCTCCCTTTCCCGAAAGAACAAGAACTGTACGCTTGACTCCACTCAAAACCGATTCCTGGGTCGGCATCTACAGGAAGAAATCATAAATATACTACACTATAGTTTTTAACTTAAATACGAGTAATTTCGGTTTTTATAAATGCCACATTTTGACAAGGTCACGTTTGATACTGTCGCATTTCGACCGCAGAAACAAAAAATGCCCAAAATCTTGAAGCATACCGTACACTACATGCTTAAACTTCAAGAATATCACATCACAAAAAAAGGATCGCCACGAACTGTGGATGCAGTCTCATTCTGACCAAAATCTTTGTATGACATTGTGAATAGTTTTTTAACAAGCATGGTTTTCTTGTTTTCTTTTTATCACTGGCACTATTTCCTCGCCACACAATTGGTTTGCGCCGTGCACAAGTTGAGAGATGTTGAATTGGACAAGAATTTTGCTCAACTTCCGATGAAAAAGGCTCTTAAGGGGCAAGATGGAATGGACCGTCAGATTGTAGGGGGTCGCACTTTCGACTTGGAAAGTTTGGTTACTGAGAATTCTGGCTTCCTGCACTCTCGTCAAAACTCTTTCGACCCTTCCTTGTTGGAAGCCAATTAGTTTCAGCTCGTTCCTGTCCGTCTCCAGTAGAGTGAAGGCTTGCAAAATTATGATTAGGAAGCAAACATCGAGCCTAGTGAGAAATGCACAGTTTCTGATGGCAATTTCGTCGCCATTGCTCAATTCTGGCAAGATCTCTTCAATGTGCTCAAAAATGGAAACATTGCGATCAAATTTGGTGAATGAGACACTTCCAAGAGCATCAAAATTGAAGTCTTTTAACCCAGTTCTGGCATTCACACAGTTCCCCTTTACTGCTACTTTTGGAATTTTAAAGCGAGTATCCGCCTTGGCCCTTAGATCGAATACCTTGTTGAATAAAGTGAGAACGTGCATTGTGCAGAATTTTGAGTTGAGAACACGCTCATAGGGGAGACCTGTGGTCACAACAAACTGTTCATCCCAAACTGCTCTGTCTTCATTTTTGATCGCAAGTTGTCCTCGACAAGTCTCACAGGCATATCTGTTTTCGCTGTAAGTCTCTAATACTTCCTCCTGGAGTTTCGAAAGCCAACTGTCACTTCGTTTGAGGGAACACTCTTGCTTGCGAGTTTCATGCACTCTTTCGAGTCGTGGCCTTCTTTTTAAATCAACATTGGGAGCTTTTCGGAAGGCCATTTGATCCTGAACCACTCTGTTCCTTAATTTTAAGCCAGTCACTTTGTTACGTTTAAAAAAGATCTTGGACACCTCCTCCTGCACTGCGAGCATTTTTCCTTTGTACTCTTCATCATGCCAGGCCCTGAGATTACTTTGAATTGCTTCAATTTGCCATTGTGTGAACTTCAGGGCGCATGCCACTAACTCTTGCATAAACGTGGTTTCCTCCACAACAGGAAAGTCGTCGCTTTTGAAGACATCCTTCGACTTCAAAAGATGTGGGCGAAAAACTACGGGGATTCCTTTAAAGCCCATGGCCACTACGTAGACCTCGGAGTTGCTCCACTTACTGTTGACGGGTTTAACGACCAAGAGCCTCTCAAAGCTTTGGCGCAACAGCCCTAACAACCTGATAGTGCACATTTCGAAGAAGGTGAACATCTTCAGAACAAAATGGCCGCCCTCGGCTAATACTTCCAGTGCAATTAGCACTTCGGCCTCATGGAGAGCGTGTACAATCAGCTCCTGCTCTCCTGGCTCCCCCTGACAATCAATGCTGCCGTCAGCTGTGACCAGATGCACGTTTTCAAAGGTCTGCTTCAGTTCCTCTATTATGGAAGCTCTGTTGTCCGGGTCTATGACATCGCCGCTGTTGTGTCGTCCGAAGCACCAGTTCTGAGGCGTGTGCTGCAGGAGACGATCGTCATTCACCAACTGATCGCAGCCCAAACTCTCCTGCAACAATGTCAGACAATAAGCCTTCCAATTCAACAGTACGTTTGTACACCACTAAAAGAAATGTTTGTCACCAGATGAGGATTTAGCGAATTAGCTCTCCAATTCCAATTGATTTGCCTTCTTCTCTCGCCATCTTTCAAAAAGTGATTGAGTGCGCAAACAAAGGCGCCCGGGGCCTCGCAGAGATGGACAGTATTGAACGCTCCGTGCAGAATCCACGTTCCTTTCTTGTTCTGAAGTCGTTTCAGGTCATTAAAGGGACATAAATCTCGTTGAAATTGCAGCAATTCTCTGAACTTGAGCCAGGCCTGCGTGACGAGCTCGGCGTTGTTGTTGCAGCGCCGAAGCACTTCGCCGCGGACGAGATGCGCGGGATTGACGAGGTGCGTGTGTGCGTGCCACGAGCACTGGTCCAAGTCGCTCAGCTCCGACTTGACGGCGTTCAACGAGGATTTGAGCGAGGAGAGCGTCGACTGCGCCGGCAGCAAGGAGGACTCCTGTCCGAACGCGAACACCTTGTTCGTCAGCTCCCACGGACACAAAGAGGAGGGCTCGATCCTCACCAACGACCTTTCAGTAAGAGAGGAGGGAGACGAAGCACACGTGGTTGACGCCATGCTCGCCCTGGCAAAGTGCGCGGGGGTGTTGTTTCGCCTCCACGTGACGTCACGCGTCAGCTGACGCGCGACAGCTGACGCGCGACAGCTGACACTCGCCATTGCTTGGGTCAAGTTGGGTTGATCAGGTGGACGAGCGTGATGGGCGACGGACCGCCCCGGTACCACGGGACGACGGTGACGGGCCTGAGGGGCCCCTACGACTTCACCTGGGCCCGGGTGGATCCCAAGGGCGAGTTCGGCAACAAGGACAGGGAGTACAGGGCCAAGTGGCTCAAGGACCAGAAGCTCTCGGCCAAGGACGGATGGCTTTTCGTAATGCAGACATCTTAATTCTGTTTTTATGTACTAAAATGTAAACGTCTCTTACTTGTTGTGCTGCTAGGTGACGGATAACCCCGACTACCGCAAGACGCGCTTCAACATCTTCCGCCGCATCTGGCAGTGGCCCATGGACAAGGTGGGCTAGCTGAAACCGCTGTCTCTTCTTATCTCTTATCTCTTTGATGTTCGTTTTGCTCTCGTTGCAGTTCGAGGCCGCGCTGGCCACGCGCATGCCGGCGGTGTCTGCCAGCAACATTCGCCTGTTCACGGCCATGAGCCTCCGCTTCTACGCGGCCGGCCTGCTCGCCTACTACTACGTCACGTATCACGACCACAGCACGTGGACCTTCAGGGACAACTGGAAGTTGATGAAGGCGCGCGAGTGGACCTACCCCGGCGACCCCAACTGGCCCCACAACGTCAAGTTGAAGAGCAAGCCGCAGGATTTCGCCGAATTCGGGTTCAAGAACTTCGACTCCACCAACTTCAAGTCGTCTGTCGCCGACATCGAGAAGAAGCTCGCCTAAATGCTGTTAATGTAAAACACTGCTCAGTCTACGACAAAGAGCTTTTTGATCCGCCGCTGAAATCAAGATCATTTCTGTCGGCAGCTCCTGTCAAAAGAGTTGGCCGTCGGCATCCGTAGTCGAAGTGTGTAGAAGAATACAGAGAAAATATTGTGAAAGGGATGTAGAAACGAAATTTTAATTCAATTTCCCACTTTCATCTTTATCCAAGCTCGTAAATTACAAAAATTTAAGGTCACGAAGTGCATCTTGAGCCTCTCCCAATTTCTGGTCTTGCTCTCTCGTACTGTATGTTCCTCCTCTCTTGGCCTCCATGGCGCTCTTATAAGGTGGGTCGATGGGCGGCTGAACAGCCGGACTGTATTTGTATTTAGTGGCGTCGAGATCATAGCACTTGTCGGAGTCGTAGGCAGACAAATCCCCGCAGGCCACGAAGGGCACCAGCAGTCTGTTTGCCTCAGAAACTTTTGTCTTCTCCTCAATGTCGTCGATCTCGTTGAAATTGTTATCTCCCAGCATCACGGGCACGAAGTTTGGCGGCGGTGCGTATTTTTGACAGACCACAAAGGCTTCGATGGAGGCGTTGCGACTCGATCTAGGCTTGGCAATGGCCACGTCAACAAAGAAGAGCTTCAGTTGAGCCAACAAGAGGGAGACATCGCGGCCACGGAAGATTTTTGCCACGAACGAGCCACCCTCGCGAAGAACGTGCGTTGAGATGCTCAAAGCAGCCAGCAGCAATTGGCCCTGAACAAAGACCAATCAAATTGCCCTATTATGAGATGCTTATTGCTTTATTAGTTCTTAAGTTTCTCATGAAACCTGGATGTACTCGTCCAAGTCGTGCAGACCAGTGACATCGGGAGCGCCGTCACAAACAACGATATCGGCCAATTCGCCAGCTCCGAAATGCGACACAATCGACTCGGCAGTGGATCTCTTCGTAATGTCACCCTACACAAAAAAGAACTACGTTATGAAGATTTCAATACAATCTTTTGGCGCAATTTTTGAATTGCTCATTACCTGAATCTGAATGACACCGGGGACTGGTGCCATGGCCTGAAGGTCTACGGCCACGATTCTGATGCTCGGGTCCTCAGTGGCATTCAACTTGTGGGCCAAGACTTGACTCCAGCTGCCAGGAGCTGCACAGAGATCGACGGCTCTTTTCACCTCGTTGCTTCTCAGCAAATTGAATTGCTGATCGATGTGCAGCAACTTAAAGGCCGAACGTGCTCGGTAACCACTTTCCTTGGCCAAACGATAGTAGACATCGCGTTTGTCCTTCGATGTTCTACCCATTATGTGCTGCTGGGAAAGAAAAAATGCCAAACCATAATAATTTTGAAGTGTTTGAACGAATAAAATGTGACCCGGAAAAAAATGGCCTGTCAGTAGTGATGAAGGAGCAGAAATTACGTGCTTCAAATGAAACATCACTGCAGAGTGAGACGTTCTTTCACATGCTATTGCAGTGTCACAACCGCCTCCGATTCATCACTTTTTACCGCTCTTGAAAAGTGCACTTCAAAAATATATCTCACTTGTCACTTGCGCCACTGGCAGCAGTTCTGCCAGCCCGCTCGAGATGATGTTCATCCAGCATATAGGCAGGCCTGTAATGCTCCTTTCCCTCTTCATCGACATATCTGAGTGCCTCGTTTTTCTTCGTGTCGTGAGCAGCTCCCAGAGAGGTGAAGCCCTTATCATACAATAATGGATAGGGCAGCGACAATTCTCTAATGAGCTTCCATACGTGACTGTACTCAAGGCCCAAAATGGGAAGAACTCTCATAAGCTCTGGCCAATCTCCGTCTGTAGGTGCAAAATGTTGCAATTTGTGGCCATGGGGATCGGCTCTTCTCGTTCCCATTATAGCGGCTTTCATATTTGGCTTCACTCTTAAAAAGTTGCCCAAAGCCTTCTTCATGCTCGGTCCTTCCTCAACGTGAGGAACCACGTGGTCGGCCTCAAAGACCTTTTCTACCAATTCCTCGACTTCTGCAAAAGGATTCGAGTCCCTGATGTACAGGGCGTGTAATCTGGGTTGTTCTTCGCTCTTGCCTCCTTCCTCGGTCGCCACGTGCTTCTCAAAGAAAGCATGCACAAGGTGCAGCATGGCAATGCAATCCTTGCCCCCGTTGAAGCAGACAAACACTTCATCCGCTTTGTATCTGTGAAAACACTCGGCCACACTTGATTGAGCCTCACGTATAGCCTCTACAAAGCTCTCGTCATTCCCATTTTGCTCCAACAGCCTTTCAATTTTAGCCATGGCATTGTGTTCTGGGTGAGGATCGAAATGAAGCAGTACACTGGGCAGTCTTTCTTTCAGCATCTGCTCTGCTTTCTCGACAACGCTTTCGTTGTTGCTCTCAATCACTATTTTGACTTTGAAGTAGTTGTGATCCAGCTCTGGATAGCTTCCCAAAGTAAGTTGGTTTGGCTGGAACTCGTCTAGGACCGAATTCAAGTGCTCTGCTATGGAGGTCTCGTATTCGTCCACATATAGTGCTTTTGTGTGGAATCTTTGTTTCGATAATTGGCCGAAAAGTTTCTCTCCTTGCGAAACAATTGCCTTGCGCAGCAGCTGAGGTATTCCTGGAAACACGAAAACATTGCTTACATTGACCACTGGGAACTTTGAAGTATCGCCGGTCTCTGGATCCCGGCCGAAGTGGAGAATCGACTTGGAGGGAATCGTTGCTAGCTTCATCGCACTCATATTAGGGTGGCCCGTGAAGTACTTGCTCACCTTTTTGATACATAAAAAGTGTCTTTCAGACAGAAATCACTAGCATTATTTATTGATTTACTGAGAAAGATCTTACCAATTCTCCCAGGACAGCGTTGACTTCGAGTCTGTCTTCGAAGGCTTGGGCAAGGGCCTCGAAGGTCTTGTCATCATGGGTGGGTCCAATGCCTCCTGAAGTTATGACTACGTCATATTTATCAGAGAAGCTTCTCATCTCCTCTGCAATGACCTCGACGTCGTCAGGGATGATTGACACTCGTTTCACCTGCACGCCCATGGATCGCAGATTCGTTGCGATGAAAGAAGTGTTCACATCCTGAGTCGAACCATTGAGTATTTCGTCACCAATTATAATGAGTCCAGCCCCCACTGAAGATGGCGATGAAGAAGACATTGCTTTGATCTCATTTTCACTCATACTGAGCCTTAGGCGACGACCCACGTAGCTGATGTTGCTGCAGAAACTGGCCTTGATTGGTGTTAGACGAGATAACATGCGACGCTTCCCCTTCACAAGCCTTTTCTATGGAAAGAGCATTTTAGCACGTGAGACAGTGACTACGTAATCGCAACAATTGATAAACAAATGCAATAATCACATTGCTTAACACTCCCACTCTAGCCCATAACGAGACACCAAAAGGGCAATAATTGTCCCTGGAAGATATTGACCATGCTTGAAATTCAATTGACCAGAAATTTCGCAAGTAAAACGGGGAAACGAACAGTCGTTCGGTCTCCAATAAAAAGCAAATGTCGGTCTCCAATAAAAAAAACAAATGTAAGACCCATAATGTTGAATGCTTAAAAGCGACGTCTTCAAGACCATTTCTACTGATTGAAATCATTTAAACCCATGCATAGTGTTAACAAATGCCCTAAAAATGTAAAATGAAGATTTGACTAGCTGGAAGAGTAAATATTGCTGAAGTCTCTCAAGATTCACAAGAAAGAGCATGTTCATCAGATCATATCTCCCACGCACTGGTCAGCAAGTGCATTACAGTTCTTCTTGCACTCTAATGTCTTCTTCTTCTTCTTCGTCTTCTTGGTAAGCGTCAGCAGCACATCTGAAGCCAAGGTTACTGGCAGAAGTGTCTGGAGTATTGTGACTTCTAGCAGCGCATCTGTGTCTGTAACAATAGTCCTTGTGGCACATAAAGCTGCCGCCCTTTTTCACTCGTTCCCTCCCTTCTTCGGGTCCCTTGGGATTGCGGTGTACAAAGAGAGGCGAGTGACGGACGCTAAACCAATCTGCTGTCCACTCCCACACATTGCCCACCATGTTCCTTTGCCCAAAGGGCGACAATGGAAACGAAGACACCGGGGCAGTGCCAATGTACCCGTCAGATCCGTCGTTGGTTTCAGGGAAGACACCTACAAAAGCACAAATCAAGACCTTATCCTCGCAAGCACTAAATATTCCGACTTAAATGGCCTCACCAGTCCATGTGTTGGCATAGAACTGCCCCTTTGGCTTGAAATTGTTTCCCCAAGGAAAATGTCGGTCCTCCTTGCCCGACCTGCAGGCGCACTCCCACTCCGCTTCTGTAGGCAATCTCTTCTTGTTCCATTCGCAGAAGTTTTTCGCGTCGTTCCAAGAGACGTGGACCACCGGATGATCCCAACGATCAGTCAGACTCGAGTCCGGTCCTTCTGGGTGCAACCAATCAGCCCCTTTGACTGGGACCCACCAAGGCGCCTCTTGAACCTTGTGTTCCAACTTCGACTTGGTCTCTTCACTGAGGAAGTTCTCCATGACGAAGGCGTCGCCGAATTTCTCGGCTTCGGTCACGTACTCGGTCTCGTTGACAAATCTAAAGAACTCGGCATTGGAGACCTCGTACACGTCCATGTAGTAGGGCCTCAAGATGACTTTGCGAGCTGGAGCCTCTCCATCGTTGACGAACACAGGGAGATCTGTTCCCATCGTAAAGCCCGGGCATTCTATCTCCACCATCTCATTTGTTCTTGGTAAATCCGATGGCGGCGATGATGACAACGACAAAGGGGTCTGAGTGGATGACGTCGTCGCAGATGGCCGATTAGCGTGACATCCGCCATCGCATTTTTGCGTATTGCACATTGCGGCAAAGGCAATAAGGAAGATCAGGTGTAAAAATGCCATGTTGCAAACTCTCAGCCGTCTTCTGAAAATAGCGACAAATCAGCTGGCATTATTTCAACGTGGAAAAGTAAGTAGCCCATTACAGAATATCACTTCGATTATACGAGAGCGACAATTCACAAGGGATCTTTATCAATAAAGGAATGCATCTGTTGTTGAACTTGATAACCTCCCAATCCGTCGTGTTTTGAGGCAAAAGCAGCTCTAGATAGTCACCAAAAAGTAAGAAATACGGTAAAAATCACAAATTTGGTCATTGTCTCTTCTTCGTTCTCTCACTAGTTCTGGTCTTGGAAGGCCACGACTGGAGCCCCACCAATCTCACAATCCACAATCTTGCCACCCAAGGGAAGACGTAGGGCACGAGAATCAGGTGGACGAATCCATACCAAACTAGACCAGTGAAAGCGCCCACTGCAAGACCAGAGAGACACTGATCCCACGTGTGGTACTGCAAGTAAACTCTTCCAAATGTCACCAATGCAGATGTGATCGAGAGGCCCAATGTAACGAATACGCGCTTGATGCACGGCCACTTGGCGCCTAAATAAGTGTAGAGAATGAGATAAGTCGCGTAAAAGCCGCAGAACTGACAGTGGCTCGAGGGCCAACCGAACTCTTGGTACAGGTGGCCAGCAAAGTCGGATGCACGGAGGGGCCTCAACTCCTGCGGGAAGAGAAGAAAACCATGAGGCACGTTACTTATACAAGATTTATGAGGAAATTACCTGATAAACGTTCTTCAGGACGTGATTGAATCCGTGATCAACGATGACGCCGGCCCCGAAGACCAGCACGTGCAGATTGAAGGCCTCCTCGGCCAGCAGGAAGTAGGAGAGGTGGGCCACGGAGAACACCAAGGGCGTCAGACTGACGACGGCCAATAACTTGCCCAGATGGTCGCCCTGTGCATACTCGACGAACGTCAGCGAGAGCGGCACCAGCCCCGACTCCATGGACTCCATCCTCGCGTGTTGACGTCTTCGGCGTCAGCTGACGCGACAGCTGACGCGCGACAGCTGACGCTCGCCATCGCGGATTTGTGAGCGATGCCCAACTCGCTGCTGAACGCGGACTCGACGCACCCGAAGCCGTGGCGGCCGCCCACGGAAGTGGAGGGGCTCTTCAGAGTGTACGACCACGACCAGATCAATGGCCTGGTGCCCACGCACTTCAAGGCCAGGCACAACTACCTGGTGGACACCCCCTTCGGGGAGCGCGTCAGCTTCGGCATGCGCAAGGGGTTCATGGCAGGTAGCGCCAAATGCGGTTAATTATTGGCGTGTCCCTCGTTGATGTTGTGCGTTTCTTGCTCGTTTCAGGCGTGCTGATCACGTTCCACGAGTGCATGTGGCACTCGAAGCTGAACGCGCCGCGGGCCGTCTTCCACCGCACGCTCTACAACGTGGTGCCGCTGTGGGCGGCGACCACGTCGTTCGTGTGCGCGCGCGAGGCGCTGGCCAACGTGTACGAGCGCAGCGGGCGCGACCGCGAGTCCATGTCCACCTACGCCCTGGCGCCGCTGGCCCCGGCCGCCGTGTTCACGGCCTGGAAGAGCGTCAGACTCGGCGTCTTCACGGCCATCGCGGGCGCCATGATCTGCTGTCTCTACAAGGAGGGCACTGAGCTGGGCTTCTGGTTCCTCGGACAGCCGCCCCGGAGAGGCGTCCACCACTTCCTGCCCGAGGAGGAGACGAGCACGTTCGGCTTCATCAAGAAGTACGACAAGCCGGCCAGCTACGCCAAGTACGTCGACGAGACCGGCAAGCCCTTGCCCTAGAACGGCTTGGACGTGCGCCAGAGGATGGGGACTTGGTTGGGGCTGGACTTTTCCAGGTCAAATATGTAGACTTCGACCTGTTATTGAACTGCTTTATGTCCAGCCATAACTGTCCCTTCGCCTTAGTCCGCTAATAAGAGAGTGAATACATGCATAGTGAGATGTCAACCAATTAATTTGTTTCAACAAAATTGTTAGTACTGTGTGGATTGGAGAGTGCATCTCGATCTACGTATTCTTCTCTCTTTACACTTTATTTGTTGCTTCGAAACTCATTTGCTGCAGGTTTTTTATCCGCTCTCACAAGCAACCACATGTTATTGTCGCTTTTGCCATAATGATCTGACTATACAAGGTGAGTTCTAATAGTCATTGTCAGGGAGCATCATTGTTACAGGGAAAAAAAGGCAGTTGAAGGCTTTCTTTTTTTTTTTGTTCTTAACCTTCTTTCTTTTTAGGTAATTTTTAGTAGATTTTAATGACTTTCCGAATTTAGACTTTGCAAAAAATATCAATTTAAGCAATGTTTCGTTGCTCTACATGCAAAGTTGTTATTGTTAGTAGCTCCTTTCAAGTTACAACTAGTGATGGATACGAGCTGCGGCTCGGCTCGCTAAGCTCGAGCCCAAGACAAACGAGCCAAGTTCACGAATTTTATTTCAATTTCGAAATAAAATTCGATTTTGGAAGAAATAAAATTCGAAGATCATGATTTTTTTTCTTCAAATTTAGCGAGAAATTTAAAAATTCGCAACTTTGGCTCTTTCCAAATAAAGATATCTTTAAATGATCATTTAGATAAGTCAAGCATAATTTCTCTATTTTATAAGACTTTTTTTCAATTTTTTGAGCAAAACGAGATTATTGTCAGCTCATCTTGTACAATTCACCTTTCCTCCTTCCTTCCCCCATTCTCATTATTCATTGGCGTTTGACGCCGCAATTCGCGGTTCGTCTCTGTGTCAGAGTTGCTCATTTTTCAGAGAGATCCTCACGAATTCCTCCTTTCCCAGTTGACTTTGGGAGAAGACCGAAGCAATCTCAACCACTTTGAATTATTTAGGAAGATTGTCAAAAATGTCGTTTTTCGATATATTCTGAAATTGAGGCCTCATAAAAGAAGATTTTGAGAGTTCATAAGGCAACGGAGAGATTTGGAAGGTACAAAATAGGTCATTATTTGCAATTTCGTTAATACTAAATATTGTTGGAACTATACCACTGTCATATCTATGTTTCTTTTAGCCAATCCACCAAAAAACTCCCTTTAAACTATCAGACCCTAAGAACATTTTATAGTGTGGTTTTCCTGCTTTACTTAATATATGTCATAAGTACGCGTGCAATTTCATCATCAAAGCTTTATGAGTGCAGGTGTCCCAAATTAAAGTTGTCTCATCACAACACAATGATGAGTTCGTCCTCAGATGAGGCGGGACTACGTGACCGAGCAGTATCATGGGACGCCGACAAAACGTGCCAGAAAAGCGCTTTGATCCACGAGCAATTCTGCTTTTGAGCATTTGGAACAGATTGTGTACACTTCATTGCACCCACCCAACATGTTGACCAGACCTTAATCCTTTATCCGATTGGATTCGCCATTTAGAACGAGTTTCATTTCCCCCTTTTTTTGCTTAAGGCACAAAAAGGGTACATTTTTTTGTTATTGTGTAAGAACTCATTTATTTGAAGGATTTCTTTCGCCTTTTGCAAGGAGAGCCAAATGAAAAAGTCTTTTTGAGGCCACAAGACATACATATTGTTGCCTCGGGGCATTCATTTCGAGCAAATATGTAGACCGACTCTCTCTTTGCCAGCTCAATCCAGTATTATCTCCCCATATTCAAGTTCCAATAATTTTGGTGAAAGAACGACGTCAAATGGTTGTTAAAATAATAGTTTAATAATCGTGATTTCCTTCTTTTCCGCAGATCGTGATGGCCGTTTTTCTCCTTCTCCTCGTAATCTCTCCACTCCATTTGGCCCTGGGTCTCCCCGAGATCATCAAGATCGGCAAGTATTTAGTTGATTGGTGATGCCATCAAGGGGTCCGAGTGGGCGTGGTCAGGCTGCTCCATCAATGTATCGGTTCGTGGCCACCTGATTGTCTGCTGATGCCCAAAAGAGTTTGCTGGTCGGTCAACAAAAAGTGGGGAACAGCAAACTTTTTTCCCGGGAAAAAGTCTATTATGGACTCGTTTCAGCACTCTTTGTATTGCTCTGGACAGATTCCGCAGGCACCAGCAAAGTTTGAGTCGCCTCCAAACGATTGGCCAAAGTGTCCGCTGCATGACAATTCCGACTACCTACATCCATTGTGGAGCTGCTACATATTTTTGGAATTTCTCTTCTTTTAAGTATAAATTAGCTAGGTGCCTTGGAAGCTATGACTCTTCTCGTTTGCACAAGGGCTCATCTGACCTAAGAGAATCGCTGCAGCTGGCGACTTCCAGGCCACAAATAAAGGAGAGAATAGGTAGTTATGACGTCGTACTAAGGGCAAGGGCAACATTATTACTATGACTACATTACTTCTCTATAGTCGCTCTTTGCTAGGAGCAATTCCCAAAGTTTCATTGTTATCTTAAGTGCTTATATTGTGTTTATAGGTGTTCTGACTTTCCTCTAATATTACATACTAGGATCTAAATAGACAGTACATACTCGTTATTATTTGGATATGTTCAAAGGAAAGGGTTGTGTCCGTTTAAAAGGGGTTGGATTGAGGCCATTACCGTCATAGGCTGGAAAGTTGCGGTGAGATCGAAAGTTTTTTGAGTGGCTCTCTGTACATGTACGTATATCTGAGCAAGTCTGCTCCCTATCTTCTCCATATAATCCGAGGCGAAATATGGCGTCCTTGCCGAATCGGGCCTCGCTTTGGGGGCTTTACTTTAAGCACTGACACAAAATCCGAAGCAATTAGCCGACAATAAGTGGCCAAGTAGAAGTCCCAAAGATATCACTACATACTATGTCATCTTATATAATCACTACATAATAATTGTTCTAAATAGAGACTGGCGTTATTGAAGCTGCTTTCATTGTGATCAAAAGGTTCTTCTTCGACAGCGAGATTCTGTGGATTGTGTCACAAAATTTGCAAAAATGACGCTTTCCCTAGTGCTATTGTTCCAAAAACAGCCTTTAAGTTAGAGAACGTTGAAGAAAATTCGAATGGGCATCTTTCTCTCTCTAAACAAGATCGACTTTGTCTAACAGAGTGAGTCCATTAGACTGGATGTAGCTTCAACTTTTGGTGTTTCCACGCACATCTATTAGCAAAGTTGGTTATACCCTTGTTAAGTGAGTTAGGTCCAAGTTGAGCCGATCCGATCACGATCTGATTGCATAAACGATCATTATTGAGACCACAACAATGGTTGCAGTGTTTGTGTAGATCTCGTCAAGTGGTGCATTGTTGTTGTTAATGGCACGTGGAATGGCCTGGCCGAAGCCGTTTTCAAGTGCATCTCGCTCTGATTGGATTGCCTGGCTGCCACAGCGGATCTGGGGATGCCGCACCAGCATCACTTTTAATCAGCAACCCTCTCTCTCAATCGATTAAATGGACTACATTTGCCTAAATACATGTCTCTAATAAATGGATTGTTTTTTTGGTCAGGCGGCCTGTTCGACGTGAGCGAGAACCACTACGAGCTGGCCTTCAGGTACGCCGTGGAGCGCGTCAACAGCGACGCCGAGTTGTTGCCCAGGACGCTCTTGTCGGCGCAGATGGAGCGCATCCCGCCCCAGGACTCTTTCCACGCATCCAAAAGAGGTCGATTTACCAAAAGAAACATTCAAAAAGATTCATTTTCTCCACTCTTTAATATACGTTTACCTATTAGCTTAATGCAGCTCTTGTTGTTGATCTTCGTTAATATACCTAGTACAGTATAAATAGCTATAGTCAGTTTGGTTTGGGTTCCTGTCGAACTTTTAATTTCCTGACAAAGTTGTTGCCCATCCCCAAACGAATTCGTTGAGGCGTGCACGAATTATCCTATGTTTGACTTGCAGACAGCTTTTCCATTCCTATGGTTCGTTTTACATGTGAACTTTTGAACAGCTTTGAATAGGAGTGTTGATTTGACATTATGTCAGCAGATGGATGAGTACGGGCATATACATATAATGAAAGAGCATCATTCAAACTTAATTATTCTACTGATACTGTTTGATATATATGTACTCTTTGTGTATGTTTTAAGGGCCAAAAGTGCAGAGAAGAACATGAAATGTGCTCCAAAGTATAATGCAAAGGGAATGACGCATTGCTCTGGCCAAGCAAATGCATTGGGAGTGCGCACTACTTGTGTTCTCTCAAGCAAACTCCATTGCTCTCTCAAAATATATCTCTCTCTCTTTAACATAAGTAGTGCAATATACTGTAGTACTGTAGTACAATAATTGTACACTCCTTGTTGACAAAGAAATTTCCTTTTTTTTGCCAAGAAAAAGGGACAAGCCACTCTGGTTACAATGGGACTTGCTTATATGAATAGCGAATTTGACCACGTATGCACTTCCAAGTGCCTCATGTAAAATGTAGCCGAAGATGAAAGCACACATAAAGGAGTCTCTCTTTTTTATCAAAACCGTCTTTTGTGTATGACTTTGTTCTCTTTCAGGGTTCACATTTCCCTCTTTTGTGCTTGCTTTCGGCTCTTGTAAGTGAAGTGTCATCCCTGGGGTCAGGTCTTGCCCAGAAAGCTTTATACTTGTATGTAAAGTGCTTCTAGGAACATAAAGTATGTAGAATAAAAGATATAGTGTCATAATGGCGTGTGAGTGTCTGCGATGTCTCAATTTCGCAGTCCCTTTTTTCCTTGAGAGATAAGTCGACTTTGACAAGCTGGCATTGACACAACTCTGACTCTCTGTCTGCATGAAGTGCGAGCGACTAGTGATTGCACGAGTACCGAGCTACTCGAATTTTTTCGAGTTTGCCGAGTAGCTCGGAAACCGAGTATTTCATT
>JAOXNJ010016680.1:0-13698 GCA_028566655.1 Metis holothuriae
AGGCGTACCCCATCGGCCTCCCGACCGGCATTCACCTTGGAAATCGGCACCCGAATCTGACGCATGGAATCCGCCATCTGAATCTGCAAACGCCAGGTGGAAGGATTGATAGGATTCGCCGCTGCACTACTGGTTTTATGGCTGACCTGTTCCACCACCCCGTAGTAAGTGGCTCCATCCTTTTGATTGACGAGTTTGACGGACTGCCCCGGCACAAAGTCCGCCAACACTCTTTCTAACTTGGCCTGCTGCTGGGTGAGCTTCTTCTCCAACGTCGCCAACTTCTTCTGGACCAGCGTTTCCCGCTTTTCCCCATCCAGCTTCAGGTAGGACTGACTCTGGCGCACCCCCGCTTCATAGGCTGTGCGGTAGTCCGGGAGTTGGGCCAGCGCTGTTTCTAGGGCCTGCTGAGTTTGAGCTTGAGCCTGGGTTCTAACCGCCTCCGAGTCATGCTCCTCCACCGTCGTCACTGACTCCAGTCCAACCTCTGCTCGCACGGCATTGGTCACCTCCAACGTCGTCATCGGCTTGCGCAGGGCCTTCACATCCATCACCTCCAACATCACCGGCTGGGTGAACGGACTTTGGCCATCCCCTGGCATGACTTCAACCCTTGCGGTTGTGCGGGCATCCAGATCCAAGGTCTTGGCTTCCAACTTGCTTTGGCCCATAGCTTCTTCCAGGGCGAGCCGCTCGTTATAGCCCTCCTCCAGCAGCCCGTAGAGTTCTTCTTGCTGGGCCAGCGGCAGCAATGGAATCCGCCCCGTCAACTTGGCGACCGTGTCGCGCAGGTCAAGCTTTTCAATGTCGGTCTCTTCAGTGAGTGCCCCCAGGGGCTTGCCCATCCTTTCATGCAGGTCGGGCCGCTGGGCCATCAGCTCCGTCGCCACCTGGTCCCCATAGACATTCATAAAGTCCGTGATCTGGGAGAGGTCAAAGGAACTGCCCCGCGCAGCGGTGGTATTGGCATTGAGCGAGGCCATCTTGCGCATCAGCACCGCAGCGGGTCGCTTCTCAGCGGGGATATCGCCCATCAATAAGGTGAAGGCAGGCTTCTCCACCTGGCCCGTGCGGTGAATCCGCCCCAGGGTCTGCATAAAGATGTCGATATTGAGATCCGGCTGGGCCACAATCATGCGCCGGGGCTTCTGGTCGGTGAACCGCTCCGAGGCATGGAGACTGATGCCGGTGGAGCCAGACCGGTTGATCACCACCGCATCAATCTCCCCGGAATTAAAGCCACTGACCACGGCCACCTTGCCCGCCGAACTGGTCTCCGCCGCCCCGCGCACCTGATAGGTCATCTCCCCATCGGCACCATATTCAATCTGGTGAGTCCGCCCGGTAATCTCCCCGGTTCTGTAGCCTTCCTGCTCCAACCTGGCCCGAATGTAATCGATCGGCGAAGCGGGATTCTCCCCCCAGTCCACCGACTCAATAAAATCCAGCGCTTCTTCATAGGCAACAACCGCTATCGGACCTAGCTCCAGGTCGGTCAACCGATGGCGCTGACCTTGACCGTCATAGTCCTTGATGACAATCTCCCGACTGCGCTCCAGGTAGCGATGGAGCATATTCGCCGTAGACAATTCAATCGGGTCACCCGGTGCTAAATCCTGCTCCTTGGCCGTGCGTTCAATCAAGCTACCCATGGTGTTGGAGAGGGCGATGACGGGCTTTTCTCCGTTTTCTAGAGCTTTCAACGCTTCAGTGACCGTCGCCTCCGCCTTCATCGATAGCAAGGTCTGACCAATCAGGTTGTGCATGACTGAAGTGAAGTTGGTGCTGCTGGCCCCGGCCTTGCCGATGGAATTATCACTCCCCCGCTGCTTGGCCTCCGCTCGCAGGGCTTTATCGATGTCTTTGACTGACCCGGAGCGAGCCTCGTCAAAGGCCATCACCAGGCGCATGGCTGTAGCGAGGTTCTCCGCCATGGCCTGATCCATCGGTGCAACGGCGGCCCCAAACTCAATGCCCTCATAGGAGCGCTCACGCCGCACATATTGACCCGCTTCGGAGAGCTTGGACGCCAACATCTGTTGTAGGGGCACACCACCGGAAGTGACCATCTCCACAAGCTGTTCGCCCGTGGCCACTTCGCCCATGCCGCTCTTCGCCGCATACAGCGTCATGGTGTAGGGATTCTTGGCATAGGTCGCTGAGGAATAGACCACCCCGGCGGAGTCTTCAATTAGCTCCCGGACAAAATCCGCCCGGTTGGCTGCTGCACCAAAGTTTTGATTCGTTTGCTTGGTGCCTCCCGCGTTATGGCTTTCATCCAAAACCAACACCGCGTTGGGGGCGAGCTGACGCAGCATCTCCCGCCGGGGCGTATCGCGCCCCTTCACCGTTTGTAGCTGGGAATAGGTGGTGAAGACGGCATCGTAGTCATTACCCAGTTCGCCCCGGTCAGCGATGGACCGGATCAACCGGCCATGGGTGGCAGCAGACTGGGTTTTAAGTTCATCCCCATTGGGCAGGGGAATCTTCAATGCGTTATTGGTCACCAGGGGGCTGAGGTCACTCACCCCAATATCTTCCAAGTCGCGAAACATATCGGCATAGAGCCTTTCATCCTGGGTGACAAAGACCGGAATCAGACCCTGCTGGCGCGTCTGTTCAATCACCGCAGCGACAAAGCGACCTTTGCCCACGCCCGTTTGGTCGCCAATGATAAAGCCTTGGTTCTGCGCCAGGTTAGAGAAGGCCAGGGCCAGGGCATCGACCTGCTCCGCACCAAACCGCTCATGGAGCTGGGCGGTGGAATCGAGCTGAAGCTGGCGGGCCACGTAGTCATCCAGATTGCCCACCTGTTGCTCCAGCTGGTCCAGGGCTTCACTCACCGGGGTCTGCATATTGGTGGGCACCAAGGTGTCAAAGCCACGGGCCTGGCTGCGAGGCTGGTAGGGCACCTGAGTGGGGTCTTTGGCTGGGGCGGTTTGCTCAGGTGCCATGGCAGTGGAGGGGGTCGAGGTTATTCGTGGACGTGGACGCTCATCGAGCTGAGCCATTCTTCGAGAATCTGGTCTTCGAGGGTTTCGATTAGCTCCGCTGGCGTTGGCTTGGGCTGGAGGGGAAAGCGAAGGCAAGTCTGGGTCTGAAGGTAGTCCCGCAGGGGGCCATTGTTGAGGGTCAAATCCCGCGCCCACTGCTCCGGCTCCTCGTCCAGTTCCGGCTGGGGCAGGCTGGTGAACAGTCCGTAATTCAGGAAGCTGCAGATCATCTCGTGGGCTTCGGCCAGGCTCTCCTCCTGCTGGATGAACCAGTTCACTTTGTCCGCCAGATACATCAAGTAGAAGTCCAGGTCCGTCACCGGATTCGGAGTCGGGAGGAGCAACCCTATCAGGCGTTCGGTCGAGGAATGTTGGGTCTGGGGAATCCAGCAGTGGGGACGGTCGAGATAATCCATCGGGTAGTCGTTCCTTGAGTTGCTCAAAACTATCGTAAACAGGGGGTGGCTCCGCCGCAGGCAGGGGACGTTGGGAAGCTCCGCGCCCCTCAATCACCACCACATCTACAGGGAAGGTGGTGCCCTGACGCTTGTACAAATCCCCGGACACACAGAAGTGATCCACTACGTTGTAGTTGCGGTACAAACTGGCGTAGAACGCCCGGTTCTGTTTGCCGTTGTAGGTCTTAGCCGCCGCCTCCCGGTTGCCCGTTTTATTGGACAGCGGAGCGCCGAGAATCAAGACGGCTCGACCGTCATCTTTCATCGCCCCCAAAGCTTTTAGAGCAATGGCATGGTCAATCTGGCGGGTGGAATAATCCCGCGTCGCGGACCCACCCCCGACCTGCCACTGCTGAGCTTGCCCTGCTGCATCCTTGACCGTGCCAAAGGGCGGATTGGCAATCACCACATCCACTGAGCGCGGGGCCACGGCTTGGGCCAGGGCATCCCCCTGGGTCACCCGGACCCCCCGTTGCTGAAGATCCGCAGCTCGCTCGGGATTAATCTCATGGGCCTGCACTAATTCTGGCCTGGCCCCAAACAACAAGGCTCCATGGCCTGCGGCAGGCTCATAGACGGTACTGCTCTCATCAATCCCGGCGAGCTGACTGGCCAGGTAGGCAATGGGGACCGGCGTACTGTAGGCCTGCTCCTTGATGCTGGTGGAAGAGCGGGTGGACAGATTGGGTTGACGCTCATAGAGGTCCACCAAGGCCTCAAAGGCCTCCCCCGGTGAGCGTCCTGTGATTAGCTGCTGCGCCGCTCGAATCAGCCCCGCCTCCACTGCCTCATCCACCTGCTTAGCCAGGGGCGTTCCCGGCTCAACGGGCTGCTGCCAAAGCTGGGCCGCTTCGCTGCGAGCCTGGACAATGGAGCGATATTGTTTGCCCCCAGCAAGCTGCTCCGCAAAGTGGTCCACCAAGGCTTGGAAATCAAGTTGCATCATCATCCCTACCGCCCTCGCCCGGAGGACCGGTTTGGAGCTGCCTGGGCAGCGGAGGCTTGCAGCGAAACCCCTTGCAACTGAGCATTGTCTTGAATCGGAACGGGCGTCTTGGATTGACTCTGTAGCTGATAGAGGTCTTTCACAAACCCCGGCCCCCGCTCCTGAACCAGCGCCCGGAACTGGGCCAGGTCTTGGTCCATTCGGGCGCGATGCTCCGGTGCGAGCTGGAGGCTCAGGGGAGCCTGCTGCGCCCGGTCGTAGAGCTGACTAAAACTGGTTGCCCCGGCCAGTTGAGCCGCCCGCTGAGCATGAGCCTCAATCGCCGTCACCTGGATGGCAGGCCGCCCCAGCGTCACCGAAGCCATGCGCCATTCCGCCAGGTCACGGGGCGTCACCGGAGCCTTGACCTGCTCCTGCCGGTGGGCCTGCTGGACCGTGGGCTTGACCGTGGTTGCAAAGGCATCTCGGCCCTGGCGCTGCTCCGCTGAGCGCGTCACCCGTTCTTTGTACTCCGCCCGACTGCTCGCTGGTCCCATGGCCCCCAAGACCTGACTGGCCTGCTGGGGCGTCTCAGGTAAGCCCTGTTGATCTAGGATCTGCGCTGCTTCCAAGAAGTCGGCTTTATGGGCCTCACTCAACTGGTCATCCCGGATAGAAATCTCGGTCCCCGCCCGGTCAAAGGACAAGATGCGGTTGTCCTGGCGGTCGTAGAGGGAATAGCGAGCCGGTCCAGTCTTCGGCTTAATCGTCTCCACCCGGTACTGCTGGGCTTGGTAACTCCCCTGCTCGCCATAGGCTTCTGCCAGAACCGCAGCAGTCTGGGCGACAACCTGGGTTTCCAATCCGGCTCGCTGGGGGTCGGGGTTGTCGTTGCGCCTAGCACTGGACTGGAGCGGCTGACCCGGTGAGGCCACCAGACCGGGCTGTACAAAGTCCCCCGGCTGCACCGGTTCAGCAACGAGGCGGTCTAAGTCGGGTTCGGGGAAAGCTGCGGATGGTTCAGTGGGCAACAAAGCAGCTCGCTGGCGAAGCAGCAGTTGCAAGGCCCGCAGGCTGTCATCCAGGCCCTGTTGCAGGCTGCCCTCCGCGCTAACGCCTTGGTAATGGTTAAAAACAGAAGTCATGGCAGGTCGCTAGAAAGGTGGGTCCGCTAGGAGGTCAGCGTCAATCTGGGCCGCTGAGATAATCCCTGGCTGGTCAGCCATCACTTGGTCCAACTGGGCTTGGTCGTTCTGCTGGGCCTGCTGGGTCAGCAGGGCAGCCTGGGTTGCCCCCAGCCTGGGTTGAGCCAGGGGCTGTCCCGCTTTATCCAGCCGGGGCAAGAGTTGGTCCACCGCCGCTTCGCGGATGCGAATGTCCTGGCTGGAAATGGTCACCCGCCCCCGCGCCTCGGCTCGCTGGACCAGGGCCTGACGCAGCCGCTCAAACCCCGCTCGACTGTCCGCCTCCTTCTTCAGCTCCCCCGGCAGAATCTTGACCGGCAGCTTGAGGGGAATATTGGCTTCGGTCTTGCTGCGGTAGGCCGGATTGATCAAGATGCAGTGACCGGTGGGCAACTTGAGGATTTCATCGGGGCTGATTAGCTTGCGGGTGCGGTCCTGCTCCGAGATGCTGCGGCTGGCTCCGCTCTTGCCCGTGGACTTGCTCTTCTGCTTGAGATGAATCTCCGTCTCGCCCAGGTACTGGGAGAAGTATTGGGCCGACTCATATTCACCAGGATTAAAAATAAACTTGGTGTTACAACCCGAAAGGATGGCGCGGGAGAGTTCTTTGCCGTAGGCCTTCTCCAACTGGGTCATATTCTGGTAGCCCAACACCCCACAAAAGCCCGCTGAACGACTTTCATTCAGCCAGTTGACCAGGGACGGCAGGGACAGCGTCGGCAACTCATCGAGGAAGACCGCCAGAGGGTCGGTTCGGGGCTGGGCCACATTGCGCGTGATTAACAGGTGCATCACCGTGGCCAGGATGGGACCGATGATGTCGCGCCGGTTTTGGTCCATGCCAAAGATGACCATTTGCTTGCCCGAGAGATCCAGGGGCAGGGTGGACTGGCCAATTAGGCTGGGCAGGATATCGGGAGAGACAAAATTGGTAAACATCAAACTGGCCGTGGCTGCGACGCTGGAGGAGGTCTTCTCCGACTGACGCATGGAGGTGAACTGGTCCCAGCTGGTGCGAATCCAGGGGCTGATGTCTGCGGCATTAACCCGGTCAATTAATTCCGAGGCATCCAGGGCAAGAATCTTTTGGCAGGTGAGGAAGTCGGGATGGTCCGTGGCCTTGGCGAGCTGGAGCACCGCTTTAATCAACTGGTCCCCCGACATTTGGAAGAAGGGGTCATCGCCCCCGCGTCCGCCATTCAAACTGAAATTCTTATTCAGCACCTTGGCAATTTGACCAGCGGTTTCCGAGTCATCCGCATCAGCCAGAAAGTCCAACAGGTTAACCACCTCCGAGCCGGGAAAGCCGGGGGCAAAGACATGGATTTGATAGCCCTGTTGGCGAGCATATTCCAGATGGGCTTCCGCTTGCCCCCCCGGAAACTTGAAGTCGTAGAGCACCACCGGAAAGCCCTGCTCGATGACGGAGCGGACCATGGGGTCAATCACCGAGAAGGTTTTACCGGAGCCCGGTGCCCCCGCCACGGCGCTGCCCCGCTGCATATCGGGGATAAACAGGGTGGAGGGTTTGGGCTTGACTGCAAAGCGCTTGATGGTTGTCTTCGTTTGCTTCGGTGACTTGAGCGGCTTGATCTGGGGGGCATTGATCCAAGTGGTCAGGCCGTTGCGCTTGCGCTCATTGATTTGTTGTAGGGCCACCTTTCTGGCCGCCGCCTTTTCTTTGGTTCCACCCCAGGTGGCGGAAGCCAGCTTTCCTTTGTTGCCGTCATCGTCCTTGAACACCCACCAGAGCCCTGGAATGCCAAGGGTCAGCATCAACAGACCTTGGTAAGACCAGAGGGCCTGCTTGTAGGGTTCAAAGGGTTTGGGGACTTCAATCTCGGGCAGGGGCGGCAGCGCGGCCTGAGCTGGGCTGTGGTGACAAACCGCCGTCACCGTGAGGCTGGCGGCTAGACCCAGGCCCAGATGGCGCAGAAGAGAATCAAGCATGGCTATTTCACCTTGGCCGGTGGCGCATAGGGCAGGACCGTCTCTTCGCGGATGGTGCCGATGGGAATGCCGGAGGGGACGGGGAAGACCCAGGGTGTGCAGGTCTTGCCGACAAAGAGAATGCGACGGCAGAAGGCAAAGGAGAGGCTCACCTGGGCAGTCCCTGCGGCCTGGTCAATATTTCGCAGCTGCACCCGCACCCCGGAGCCAAAGGGATGGTTGCCAGCCGGGCCTTTACAGCGAAAGGGCTTGCAGAGCAGGCCAAAGCCATCGGGCACCTGGGTCTTGCCATCCATCCAGGCGGCTCCGTTGTAAGGGCTACCGGGGTCGGCAATTTCAAAGTGGGGACATTCATTGCCGGTGCAGCGCCTAGCGGTCAGCTTTTTGCGCTTCGAGGTAATCCCCCCACTGACCACCCGCATCCGCCGTTGCTCATGGGAGCCAGCATCGGGGTCACCCAGGGCCACATCGGCCACGCCAAAGCGGACGCCCCCGGCCAACTGCATCGGGTCGGGCATTTGACCCAGGGAGAGGGACTGGAGGTTGAGGGGGCCAAAGCTGCTCAGGGGCAGGGCTTCGATATTACTAATGCGCTCGATGGGAATGGTCGTTAGACCCGGCACCGAATCCTTCAGGGAGAGGCCCTGGAGAATCTTGGGTGAGAGGTTGCTCAGGGGCATGGCTTCCAAGGCGGGAAAGGCCTGGGCCAGTTCACCGACTTTGAGGTTGCCCACGGCATTATCCAGAACGGTTTCGGAGAGGCTGGGGGCAAAGACACCATCCAGGCGACCCAGGCCCTGGTCAATCAGGTCATCGGGGATGGACTTTAGCGAGAGCTGCTGACCCGGTGCAATGGCCTGCTGGAGGGGCTGGGTCAGGGCTGAGAAGCTGCCCTGGGAGTCTTGTAGGAGCAACCGGACTGATTTCAGGCTTTGGTTGTCCCCCAGGCGCAGCCGCTCAAACAGGCTTTGCACCAGCAGGTTCTGGAGGGCGGGCACCTCGGAGAGGGGCTGGTCCGCCAGGTCCGGAATGCCGCGCACGAGGTCTTTGAAGGAGATCACCTCCAAGAGGTCGGGCACCTCGGCGAGGGCAATGGTCTGGGTGGGAACGCCAGTGACTTGAGCAATATTGTCCAGGCTGGCTTCGGGCAGGTCGAAGGGCTCGAAGTTGCCGACTCGGAATAGGTCTTCTGAGGCGATGGCCATGCCCGGTTGGGCCTCAGCGGGGAGCGGCGTCCCCACGGCAGTCAGTTGGTCCAGCATCTCCTGGGTGAGGACGATATCGGGAAAGTCTTCGATGGGGATATGGGGCAGTTGGGCCAGGTTTTCAATCACCTGGGTATCGGCACCGGGGGGTAGGAAGTTGGCCTGGGCAGGCCGGGCTTGGAGCAGCGGCAGGCTGAGGGCCAGGCCAGCGAGGGCGGAACAGCGGGAAAGGAGATGGGGCATGGCAGGGGAAGGTTGAGCAGGACTGAGATTAGGAGCGCAGAACGGGCTTGAGGCGCACTGGGTCAGCAGGCTTGTCCAGCGGTGGCAGTGGTAACTCCCCCGGCTGGATATCCCTGGGAATTCCACGGGGAATTTCAATCCGCGCTCGTTGGGGTTGCGGTAGCTGGGCATCAGGCACCACTTCCACGGTGCTGTGCTGGCTGGCCTGGCCGAGGGAGAGCTGGAACTGATAGAGATTCAAGCCGCTTCGCCCTTGGGTGATGACCGTGAGGGGAACCTGATTGCTGTGACGAGCCGGTCCCGGCAGGCGCAGGTCCAGGTCGAGGGGTTGGGCCAGCTGACGCAGGTAAATCACATGGGCACCGCCAGTACTCCGCTGCCCCTCCAGGGGCGTATCAAAGTCAGTCAGGATGCGGGAGGGGTCGCCGACGCGGACCTGCTGGATCTGTTCGCCGGTTTTGATAAAGCTGAGGGTGAGGCCCCATTGGGGGGAAATGGCCAGGGCTGGAAAGGCACCGGATTCCCCCTGGGATTGGGACTGGGAGACTTGGCTGCGGCGCATCTCGGCTTGGACGGGGGTTGCTAAGGCGAGGGCTAGGGCCAGGGTTGTTAGGCCAACTTTAATCGGGTTCAAGGAATCACCTCCTAAAGGATCAGGGACTGGTTGATAAAGATTTGGATGGGATGGCCTGCAGGGAGCTGGTAGAGCTGGGGCGCTTTAGCCAGGGCTTCCGCTGCCGCCTTCTGCCGCTCTTCCATGACGCTGGCAAATTCTTCAAAGCCTCCCTCCAACACCGCCCCGACATAGTTGGGGTCATTGTTCTGGGTGGTGGAAGATTCGCTGCTGCCAAAGCTGCCGTTGGACCGGCTCGTGCTGGTGGACCGGGGTCGGTTCATTAGGCGACCCACCTGGGCCAGGGCTCCGGTCAAGACCCGAGCGGTGTCGCCGCGACCCTGGTTGGGCGGGTTGCGCAGTTCCCCCAGCAACAGTCCCCCCTGACGGTCCCGCACGGAGAAGATGCCCTCCGGTGCTTCGTATTCCTGACCCTCAATCACCAGGGCCATCACGGTGAGGTCCACCAGGCCGGATTCCGTATCAAGGTTCTGAGCCGCCACGACAAACTGGGTGTCCTTGGGCAGGGCCTCCTGGCCTTGGGAATCGAGGATGGGCTGGTTCAAGCTGACGATAAAGCGAGCCTCCCCCCGCGACCCGTCCGGAGCCCAGATGACCGGGGTCATTAGCTGACCCTGGCCGGAACTGCCCACCAGAATGGTGCGTTCCGGGGGCTGGGTCGGGGACTGAGCCAGGGGTTGGAACTCGGGACCTTCAATGACCGGGGTCACTGGGTCAGGTAGGACCACCGATTCTTTTGGAACGGCAGGCTCTGGGACCGGACTGGCTGGGGCCGGGATGGCTGCCGCCACCGTTGACGTAATCTTGTCAGTACCGGCTGACGCCAGCTTGGGCGTTTTTGTCCCAGCCGCCTTGGTTAACGCAACCGACGCTGAACGCTCAAAATAATCACTCAGCGGTGCTGCTGTGGATGCAACTCCGAAAGTAGTCTCTGGGTCTGAGGATTCAACCTGGATTACCGCCGAATCTAAGCCTGTCGCCTCAGGAAATAATGCAGCCACCTTGGCATTGGCATCTGCTCCGCCCAAACTGCTGTCTGCTTCACTTAGGTCCACTTCGCCGTAGGTGCCCAGACTGGCTAGGCGCTGCAATTCAGCCAGGGGGTCAGGTTGTTTGACAGGGAGGAGTGGCGCTGGATTGAGGCTGCGGGTGGGACTGAAGACCGGTGGTGTAGCGGTCGGTGCAGGGGGTGGAGTAGGCCTGATGGCCGGCTTGGGTGTCACCGTGCTGTAAGGCTTTGGCGGAGGCGGTGGTGCTGGAGGGGCCTGAGTCAGGGGTTTGACCGCTGACTCGGATTCACGCGGGTCTGGGCTGTCCTCTACTTCAGCAGTGAGTTCCGCATCCGTCGACGTTTCCACCTGGGGTGGGTCCATGACTTTGTTCTGCTCCAGCAAGGCCAACTTGGCTCGGGCCTTCGATTCCGCTGCTTTGGATTCTCGCAGAGCGACCAGGGTGGGATCTTCGGGGGCTTCCTCCACCTCGGCGTCAGCAACGGGTTCGGCCTTGCCCCCAGGGGAGGCGACCTTAAAGATAGAGGCACCGCCGAGAAAGAGGACGAGACCCACGCCTCCCACGAGGGCGGCTTTACTCACCCCGGTGTTGTAAAAGGCGGGTTTGGTCGTGAAGTGTTCTGGGGATTTAGCTTCCTCCAGATAGGCATCGAGAGAATCAGGCGGAGCATTTGCAGATGCATCGCTCGCCAACGCGAGGGCTGAGGGATGGGAATCAACTAATCCAATCTGTTGGGAGAGTTCTTCAATCGTGGGTTGGGAGGAAGACGTCATAGGGCATCAGTTAAAAAATTAGGGGGCAGCAGCAAAGTTTTCATCCAGGGCTTCCATGGACTCAATTTCCAGCCCCGCCTGGCGGATGCTGTGGACGGCGAGGGCCAAGGGAGAAGCCAAGGCACCGTCTTCCGGCAGGGGTGGCGTGTCAATGGCGCGGACAATCAAGGTGCGGTTAAAGGGCTTGCGTTGGGTTTGGGCCGTGCCCACCTTGGATTGGATCAGTTGCCCAATCACCGTGATTTGCCAGCGACCCGGCTCCAGTTCCTCCGGCTCAGTGATGGCTTGGAAGCTGAGCAGGGTTTGCACCTGGCCGGTGAACACGCCACTGGGTGTACTGGAGGCCAACAGCTTGACCAAGTCCTCGCGGAAGGCCTCATCAAAGGCATAGCTGGCCTGGTAGGCCGGGGAGGTGAGGCGCAGGGTTTTGCCTTCGATATTGAGGGCCATGCCGGGGTCGGTCCCCGGTGGCATCAGGCTGCCGTTGGCATCGCGCTGGGCGGGGAGCTGGTTATGCCAGCTCATCAACAGAATCAAGGAGTCCGCCACAAAGCGTTTGATCGTCTCTGACTCGCGGGAGTTGCTGCCGGTTGCCGTGACCGCAATGGCATCCCCGGTCTTTAGCTGGACCAGGCTGGGGGCCGGTTTACTGGCCAGTTTGGCGAAGGCTCCGAAGAGCAAGAGTTGTATCAGCAGAGTGGCACCGCTCAAGGCAATGACGAGGAACTGAACGCGGGCGGCAGCATCCTGGGATTGTTTGGCGGCCTTGAGGGCATCGCGCTTGGATTGGGCCTCGGCCTTGGCGCTGGAGGCAGCCGGTTTTAAAGACGATAAGGTCATAAATTTGAATCTCAAAAATCAATTGAAGCGGTCTCTCGGGCCAGCTCAACGGACCAGGCCAAAGGTGGCTGCCCCAACTACGGTGCGGCCCGCCGCCAAGAAGCCATCGAAGATGGCCTTGCCACCCCCCGCCGCCAGGCCCAGGGCCAGCATTGGAGAGAGAATGCCAATGGCGATGGCATTCACAAGCGTGTCCGCATTGGTCGGACCAGCGGCCTGAACCGAGGTGGCCACCAGGCCCGTGATCAGGTTCAAGGACAGCTTGCAGATGCCCAGACTCCAGAAGCCGGTTAACCAGGCATAGATGGGCTTGGCCCCAAAGGGTAGGAAGGAGAGCCCCAGGGCGACGGGTCCCATTAAGCCGGTGACAATCATGGCCACTTCAATGCCGTACTGAAAGGCTCCTTGGAAGGCAATAATCACGGCCTCGGCCACCATCAGCAGGGGCGCAGCAAAGCCGCTGACCGCGCCATTGACCGCCCCGCCAATGCCGCCATCCAGACCGCCGCTGACCGCACCACCCACGCCACCCCCCAGCCCACCCATCAGACCAATCTGGTCCGCCAGGGCTTGGATATCGCTGACCCAGGCTTCTGCCGGATTGCTAGACCGGTAGGCCTGGATTAAGCCATCGGCCTTGGCCGTGGCATCTTGCAAGCACAACTGAAGTTCTTCTTGCTTGGTGATGGCATTGCACTGGTTGGCCAGCTGGCTGACCTGACCCCTCGCACTGGAATAGCCGGAGAGGTTATCCAGGGAGCTTTGAAAGTCGAGGTTGGCCCCCACCGTCTCCACCACTTGGGCATTGACGCCGTTGATAATGCCGCGCATATCGAGGGTCAACTGGGCCAGGTTCTGGCCCCCATTGGCCATAAAGAAAATGACGATGATGGGGAAGACCAGCTCGGTAAAGCCGCCGCGAGCATCGGGCTGGTCCAGCTTGCGGTAGAGCTGGAGGCACCAGAAGCCCAGGGTGAGGAGGGCAAAGAAGAGACCGAGGTTGTTGATCAAGCCGTAGAGGGGTCCGGTCAAGACTTCGGTCCACATCTGGTCGAAGGATTCGGAGATGGCTTGGGAGACCAATTCACCGCCGCTGAGACTGGCACCAGCGGTATCGCCTGCATCAAAGAGCGTCAGTTGGGCCAGGGGCCCGGAGGGAATAAACATAGGCTTAAAGCAGTTCATCCCAGGGCTAGACCGGGATGAACTGCGAGGGATTAGAACGAGAGGCGATAGCTGGCGCGATTCACCTGACTGAGGCGACCGGCTTCGGCTTGGTCTTGGATGGCCTGGGCCATGCGTTGACCTCGCTGAGCATCATTCAGCTCCGTCAGGTTGAGGGTGGCTCCGCTGAGCAGGACGTTGTTCTCCTCCAGGGAGGTGGCCATGGCCGCAGACAGCTCCACCGACTTGGACTGGAGCGCTGCGGAGTTGGCATTCTGGTTGGAGTGGGAATTGAGCTGGCTGGCCAGTTGACCCAGC
>JAOXNJ010016790.1:0-13697 GCA_028566655.1 Metis holothuriae
CTTAATTGATGATTTTTGTAGAGTTGTAAGGTGGGCGATCATTTGAAGAGTCCTGAGTGGCCGATTTGGCTGATTTGCTCTGAGTCCCACTTCAGCGTGCTCTTCTCCACCGAGCCCGGCGCCACCAAGACGAGTTTGGCCGATCGTCGTGCAGTCCGAGTGCATTATTACGACGGCCTGAACCACGACCAGGACGAGTTGATCACGCTGAACATCGACACCGGCCACGACAAGGAGGACAACGAGGAGGACGCCCCGCCCCTCGAGCTCTGCATCCGCACCAAGTGGAGCCACGCCAAAATCGATTGGAACGGAGCAGAAAAGATTCTGTGATTTCCTCATACACACACATTATTACTATTATTCTATTATTAAAACTTCAATTAATGATTGACCAATCAAGCTACTTTTTGTCTTTTTAATTTAAAATTTTGAACAATTTTGAACAAACAATGCTTTTGGCCACTTTTGGAATATATGTAATTATATCTGAACTACTCGTATTTTGAATTTAGTGAGAATTTACTTAAATTAAATAATCAAGTAAGTAAGTGATTAATTAAGCATCATTTACACACAAGAAAGGAGATGTTGAATCTACTTGTTGTTAAAATCTCTTTGTAATTTTTAATTTAAAAATCAACAATCGAGGTTGATTTGCCATGCACGACTGCACAGAATCACTTTTTCCCCCCAATCTTTTTTCGACTGGAATTTGAAATAAGTATAAATTAAACAAATCTTTGAAATCTTCAAGGAAGATCGATCGATATTCACTATACGTGATTGTTGTTTTTTGTTGTATTGATGTCGTGAATCTCACCCACCCTGTACCTCTTGCTCAAGGGCAAATCAGTGTTCGTGTCCCATAAATCAATGTGAGAGCAACCCAATAAAAGGCACCTGCAAAAAAACTATTAAACAATCAACATATCTCACTAAATAAATGTAAAGAGAAAAGTCAAATATGTGCAGATTTATTGCAGATTTAATGCAATTGCTGACATTTATTCCTTTTTCATTACTTAACTTACTAATGTAAATAAAAAGAAGTAAGGAAGAAGCATTAATTACTTGATTGTTTATTTATTATTGAATCGATATATTGAGAACTGCAAAAGTGGGGAGCCAGTCCCTGCAGAACTTGGTGCTTTACTCCACGTACTCCACGTACTCCTTGTTGTCGTTGTTGTTGTTGTCGTTGTTGTTGTTGTTGAGGAAGTTGGTCTAGGTGCAGATCTTGCACCAGTAGGCGTCGTGGCAGACGCGCTCGCACTTCTCGCTGGTCTCTTCCTCGCACTTCTGCGTCGTCAGCACGCGGCACTGCTGCTTCGGCTCGTCGTGGCACACTTCACGAGGAACCTTTATACCAAAATTGCATTAAACAATAATTAATGAATTAATTAATTTTATTTTTTAAATTTTGATTAATTTCAATGAAGTTCGAATTTTGATTTGGCTTATTTTGAACCTTTTTGCATTGCACGTCTTCCACCGTGGTGGGCACGAGTCTGCAGTCTTGACGGGGCACTTGGATGCACTCTTCACGTGGCACTAAAATTTTGAAAATTTTGATTTAAATCACACTTTTAATATCAAAATGTTTTAAATAAAATTTAGAATAAAAGTGATTGTAATCAGTAATTAATAATATTAATTAACATTATTACCTAGTTGGCAAGTCTCCCTGGGCACGTCCTGACACACTTCTCTGGGCACTACAAAAACAAACAATCCGATTGATAACAATTTGAAAATTCCATTAAAAAATTATTATATTATCTTTTTTTTTTTTTGATAATTAAAATACATTAATAATACAAATTTCGAGTTTAATCACCTTGTTTCACGACATCCTCGCAAACTTGCTCGGGCACATTGACGCACTCCTGTCTCGGCACCGACGAACAATTCTCTCTGGGCACCTTCGAAAAAAAGGTCAAAAAACAAATAAAATAAAATGTAAAAATAAATAAATAAAATAGAAGAATATATTTAAAAAAAATTCAATTTAAAAGGATTTTCTTTACCTGTCTACACTGTTGTCTGGGCACCTGCACGTCTACAGTATTACAGACATCTCTCTGCACAGTACGACAACTTTGAGAAGGCACTTGTTTAGCCACTTGACGCTGTTTAGGCACCTTAACAACCTTGCATTCTTGTCTAGGAACCAATTTGCATTGCTGCTCCTGCACCTCACGCACCACGGAACGAGTCACGGGTCGACATTGCTCACTGTTGAAGGGCTGACACACTAAACATATATTAAAGATCATTAAAAATTTCATTAATTAATTAAGTGATTAATTAAGTGATTGATTAGGGTTTAGTTGCCTTGTCTGGGCACAGGAACAGGCACGTCGACGCAATTCACTCTTGGCACGGGTCTACAAACCTGTCTCGGAATTGGTACAGGCACTCTTTGAGGCACATTTCGACACTCTTGTCTGGTGATTTGCTCGCATTTCAATCTCGGTTCATCCCAACATTGCTCTCTCTCCACTTCTCTGCAATTCGAATTGTCGTTACTAAAGTTGTTGTTGTTGTCGCAGACTTGTTCCCACACTTTTTTGCACTCTTTTTGCAGCACATTTTTGCAAACATTGTCGCAAACATCCACGCACTCCTGACGATTCTCGATGCGAAAATTGAGCTCGGTTTTAGTCAGACATTGCTGCTCAATTGATTGCGAACATTTCTTCTCCAATCTCGATTCCATCACTGTTTTGCAACGAGTCTCCTGTACCACTTTGCACTCTTCCTCTCTCACCACTTCCGTTTTGGGCACTGTTGCAGTCTGGCAAACTTGCTCGCTGCGAGTCGAGCAAACCTCCTCGTCCTTCGTCTCCGTCACCTAAAAAGCATTTAGAAGTCTCTTTAATTGAACTTTAATTACTTTAATTGAAGTTTAATTAGAGTAATTAACACTAATTACGGTTTCGAAGACGGTGTTGGTGACGGTTTTGCACTCTTGGTCGGGCACCTTGGTGCACTTTTGCTCCTGCCTCGTCTCCAACACGGTCTCGCACTCCTGCTCGTTCACCGTCTGACACTTTTGCTCGAAGACGGTCGAACATTGTTGTTTATTGACACTTTTGCATTTCTCCTCTTGGATTGAGTCCAGAACAGTTTTGCATCTCGGCTCCAATTCCGTTTTGCATTCCTTCTCGTGTCGGGTGCGACACTGCTCCTCTTCCACTGTAGTGCACTCCTGCTTCTGGGACGCCACCCGCTGAGTCGAGCACATGTCCTCCACTAGGGTGTTGCAAATCCGCTCCGTCCTGCAATCAATCAATCAATCAATCAAAATATAGTTGATTACTTAAACATTGATTAAACTTTTGATTTAGTATGTGTTTTCATTAAGTGCTTATTTACGTGGTTTCGCATTGCTTGGTTTCCTCTGGCAAGCAGACCTGCTTTGTAATTGGCTTGCAGACGTTTTCGCATTCCGGCTCGTTGAAGCAGAATTTGCCAATCGGCTTCTCTTTGCGAACCAATTCGCACTCCTTGTGGCCCCCTTCGTTGTTTTCGCGACCTTCGGCATCCGATGATTGCTTTGGAGCTGCAGGTGATCCCTGGGAGGCCGTTAGGCACAGCAGTATCAATAACGTCTATATTGTAATAATAATGCATTAGTTTTTAATATCATGTTTTTAGTACATTAATTAATTAATTATCCAATTAAATTTATTAATTGCTTCTAGGCTTATGATGTGTTCCATATAAGGAGCCCTTATCATACTAAATATATTCAAAGTATTTAGAGTACATATGTTCACCATGAAAGTACATTTTTTGTAATGTTTTTAATACTTACTTCCAGTCTCATTATCTTCAATTTAAATGTATCTTAATCAGTTTGAAGCCGGCCTTCCTTGACGACGACCAAATCCCAACTGCATGAGGTCAGATTGGCTTGATCGAAGTAAAGAGATGGGGGTGAAGATGTATTGTAGTGCCCCCAGGCAAAATCTTGCTCACAAACAACATTTGTTGGAGCAAAACAACTTTGACTAGTGGCCAAAGCCCTGAGAAAACCCATCAAAAAGAAGCTTTTATGCAATGCAATCATTACTTTTCACTGATGGTTTTTTTTTCTACTTTACCAAATTGTTAAATAACATATAGGGTGGGGGTGGTATAATCTTTTTGTAGAGCCTGAGGGCTCTGGTTCACCCCAGGGTGCTTTTAGGGTCATTGCCCTTCCTTTGAACCTGTCTCTAAAACTCATTATACCGAAGATGTTGTTGTCGTTGCTCTTGTTGTTGTCCATCAGATTGCTTGTTGCTGAAGGAACCCAGAGATCTGTCAGAGATGTTGCCAAGAAGGAATGCTTTCAACCGAAGAGATTGCCTGAAAAGAAGCTCTTAGAGCACACTAATCAAAGTTTTGACATGAATTCAGCAATATTGAAGAAAAAATATTATACAGGGCTGTAGAAATGATTCAATTGATTGTACTCCCACTAAACATTAATTGATATTTTGGTTGTAAATAGACAAATGTATCAGTAATAATTGCACTTATATAATAAAGCCAATTAAGCAAGTGTGCATGTATAACTCTGAATAAGTCTAATTGATCGCTGTCTGGTTCAAAAGCTGACATATGAGCTCATTAGGGCTGACGGACGGGGGCAAGATTCCTTGGGTTCGACACTGAGACAGTATTAAAAAGGCATCATGATACAATTAATTTTCACTAATCTCTTAAATGATCGATGATCTGGTACCCCAATGTAAGTGGTGATTTGGTCGGCCTCTTTATCACTTGGCTCAGGGCCGTCTAAAAGCGTGGATCGATCTGGAGAGATTGTTCTGAGGCTTCTTAACCAATTGATGAACATATCAGCTCTAATTGCCGTTGTTGTTGTTATTGTTATTGTTGTTGTCTTCGATGTCGCTCTTGTTCTCGAAGAAGTCTGAGGCCAGACACAACAACGCTTCCTTGGTCGGTCTGCAGAACAAAGGCGACTTGGGCAATCCAGACACTCGGCTCAGGGCCTCATTGAGATACGCTTCCAGTCTGGTTCGTCGCTCCTCGCACACGTAGGCCGAAGTCGTGCTGGCTCCAAACCAAACTGGTCTTCTTGCAGGAAAACTCAGATTGGAGACAACGGAGCCGAATTTCTGCACCAGGATTAAATGCAGCTCTCTGAACTGTCTAAATCGTCTGTAAACGGTCCAAGTGGCGTCGTTGGTGGTGACGACGACCTCGAACTCGACGTAAGATTCTGGGCTGGTGTTCATGATGAAACGAGGGATTCGGATACGAACTAGCATCTCTGAATCTTGATTAATTACTGAATTGGAACGCTGATTGGCCTCGTGGAGACTTCGTTTTAGCTGATAAATCTCCTTCTCGTGCTGACGCTTCAGCTCCAACAACTCCCGCTCCTTCTGAACACGAAGCAACTCCTTGAATTCGGCCTCTGGTTGTCTGCAAAAATGAAACCACGTGTGAGAAATCAAAGGAAATAAACACATTGCAAAAATACGTAATAAAATATATTAATGCCGACCTGGCAGCCTTCTCTTCTTGAAGTCTCCTCTGCACCTCCAGCTCGACGCGTTGCTCCAGTTGCTCCTCGTCCAACACGGCCTTGTCGTTTCCCCAGACGCCTCGGACTTGCAGTTCATGTGCCAATCTGGTATAATGTTCCTGCATGTTTTGCAGAACTCTGATCTGTTTGTTCAGAGTAGGTAGATCACAGTGTTCTGACTCCAGACAAGAGACAATGATCTCTTTTTGCTCACAGATGCACTTGTAAAGCTCGTTCATCTCGTCATTGGGCACCGTTGTCTGTTGATCTTCGCTCAAAGTTGACTGACTCATTAGAAAGAGACTTTCCGAATTGGTCTCGATGGATTCCGTCTCAGGATTGTTGCTCGTCTCCTCCTCCAATGTCTGCGACTCGTTCTTCAACTGGACAGCATTAAGTAAGGCACGTGCGTCATCGCAGCTCATTGTCATCAGGGCACTTTGGTTCAAATTGTTATTGACCACTGTATTGGCCATGCCCACATTCCCATCTGAGGATGCCTGAAGTCTGCCACTGCTGGCCTTATTCAAGCCAGATTTTGACGTGGAACTAAGCGAGCCTCTGAGGTCGGAGAACGACTGACTGAGCAGGGAGTTGCTCATTATGCTACTGTTGTTGTTGTTACTGACCTTGCGCAACTTGGCCGCCTCTCTGGGATCGTTGTATCGAAACATGTTGGTTTTGCCCAGCACCACAACGCATCCCTGAGACAATCTAGTTGGCTCCGTGACCAAAGCCGCATTGACCATACAAAGTGCCTCTCCATGAGGCACTAATGTGGCCACTCCCTCCTCAACGGAGATAGTGCAATGTTTTTGCTCAATACAGGGTCCTTTTAAGACAATGTCGGCCACCTCCGTCTCTCCTCCTATCACGGTGTCGCCCTCCTTCAAGTGATAAAGCGTTATGCCCGTGCTCAAAACGTCTTCGTCTATGCCGACCAAATGGGGCTGATCGGAATCCAAGACGACTCCTAGTCCAGTGGTTCTTTTTAGAGCCAACGCCTTCTGTTCCTTGAGAATGTTCTCCGCCTCACGCCACTTCTCAGTCCATTCTTCGGTCAAATGTCGCTCTTGGGCCTCTTTAGCCGCCAATTGTCTCTGTTGCATCAGAGCTCGAGTCGGATCCTGACCACTCATTGCTTGTCTCAGTCGCTCAATCTCCTCACGCAGATCGCGAATAAGACGCACATTGGGATCCTCGTTAATAGTGGGTCTGTTCACAATGTTCTTGGCTCTGTTGGCATATCGCAAGGTTGAAAGCGTCTCTCCGTGATTCACGTCGGCAGGACTGACTGTGGCAATCATGATTGTCTTTGAATTGCCACCCAAAGAGTCTTTTAGCAACCAGGTGAGAACCGAGTCGCGATAAGGAATGAAGGAGCCTCTAGGTGTTTTCGGAGTCGACGTTTTCACACTTTTGTTGTTGTTGTTGGCGTTGACGCCGTCCGCGGCCAGCGCCGAAATGACGGAGCCCAAGGTGACCAGCGACTTGTTGATGTGGGCGCCCTCCTTCAGACGCTGACCAGTCGCTCCAGTGGCATCAGCACGCTCGCTGCCGGCCAAATCGACCTGATCCAATTATTTCAAAGACAGGTTATTAAACTAAAACATTCTTAAAGAGCATTAAATTCGATTTCAGCTCTTTTCTGACGATATTTTGCTACTGACAAGATGGATTTTGGAGACGGTTTCGTGTGGCAACCCTTCGTTGGTGACGCCGGCCTTGACGAAGGTGACGGTGAAAATGGCGTGCGAGCGACTGGACGTGTCGTTCATGTGCGTGGCGGCCGTGGTGCGGACGGCGTTGCCCACTTGCATCAATCTCGATATTTGGCCGTAATCGACCACTAAATGCTTGGACAAATTCTCCACATAAGGCCCTTGTTGCGGATGCTCTCTGACTTTTAAGGTGTGATTAGAGGGTCGATCCGAGTTGCTCTTGCTATAGCCGGCCAACAGATCTTTGACCCTCTCATTATAAATCTCTAGATAACTGACTTCGGTGCGATAAGTGTTCTTGTCCGAGGCCGAGGAGGAGCCAGAGGACTCGTCCAACTTCATCTTCTGGAAAAGCGCCTCGCAAATACGCGGAATCAAACCCGGATCCTACCAACCAATCAATCAATAAAGCAATCAATCAATCAATCAAGTAATCGAGTAAGAGGATATTTAGAGTGATTGGGGTTTGCGATCACTTGTTCGATGCCCATCATGGTGTGCGTCTTGCCGCTCCCGGTTTGGCCGTAGGCAAAGACGCACGCGTTGTAGCCGTCGAAGGCGTTGTTGACCACATCCGTGCCGAGGTCGTTGTACACGGCCTCCTGCTCGTCCACGCCGCTCGGGCCGTACACGTGGTCGAAGGCGAACGCGTGCTCCCCCTTCACGTTCGCGTTGGCCGCCAACAACCGCACCTGGCTGCCCGACTCCACGCGAACCACGCCCCGACTGCTCAAATCGCTCTCTCTACACAACACGCAATGAAAACGAAACATTCAATCAAACTGTGAACATGAACGACGACATCGAGATGTGGAAGGAGTAGAGCCTCGACTACCGCTGGTTGATGGGACGCACGCGCACCGCCACCTTGACCGAGGCCATCACGGAGCCTCTCGATAATAACTAGAATCCGAAACGGGCCTGGGACTCGGGGTTGATCATGTGCAACTAACGAGTGCAACAGCTGACGTCTGACTTCTTTACTATATTATACAATACGACTTATTTACTGATTGCTGCTGATCCTTGGTGATGAGACGCAACTTTCTTCTTACTACTTTCAATACAGTACAGCGAGGTTGCGTGATTCGTAAGTGCAAAATGTTGCGCTACAATCAAGTATCGACCCCGATCCCTTGATTCATTCTCACAAATTGACAAGACACGTTAATTCACACGTTGATTTCTGGACTGGAGCCGGTCATGTGTACTTTCCATCAAAGCAACCAATTAAAACTTTTAAAAAATTAAATTTTCTATTAAATAAAATTTGTCTAAAATTTGATCAACTTGGTCGTCGTGATGGCCGGCTTCGTGCCGAAGCTGTACTTGCACCTGGACCTGAAGGGCGCGGTGCCGAGCCTCAACTACTTGGAGCACCTCTTGACTTTGCTCAAGTCGCACAACATGCTTGACGGCCTTCTCATCGAATACGAAGACACATTCCCCTTCAGTCAGCTTGTCCATGTTCAAGCTGATGTCGTCATCAATCAATCTCGTTTAATGCTTCTGGCCAAAAATCTCCATTTAGACGCGATTCCTTTGCTCCAGACCCTGGGCCACACCGAATACTTGCTGAAAATGAGTGAAAACAAGCGTTATCGCGAGCATCCCGACTTCCCCGACACGCACCTGCCCATTGTGAAGCAGGAGATGCTCGACGACATCGCCGACCCCGTGTTGAACGCGCTCAACGACCTCATGGAGAGCCACGACAACCCGCGGATCCACGTGGGCTGCGACGAAGCTTGGCAATTGGGTCGAGGTCGAAGTGGAGTCCATAAACATCAACTCTTGCTCAAACACATAACTAATGTACAAAAATTTGTCAAGAGAAGAGACAAAGATAAGAAGATTTTGGTCTGGGACGACATGATGAGAGATATTGACCCCATTTTATTGGAGAACTTTGTCAAAATGGACTTAAAAGGTGGCTGTAATGATGTTGAGTTGGTGGTGTGGCGCTACAACTCCTTGATGGACGACATCAAGGTGGCCATGGACAAGTACAGCGGCTGCGGCCTCAAGAAGATGTGGGTGGCCTCGGCGTTCAAGGGCGCCGACAATTGTGACGGCCTCAAACCGAATCTGAGGGCCAGAATCGACAATCAGCTTGCTTGGAGACAACTTTTGAGTACAATGAATCCTCAGAATGTTGAGATTCAAGGCATAATATTGACTGGTTGGCAAAGATTCGATCATTTTGCAGTGCTCTGCGATCTTTTGCCCGTTTCACTTCCCAGTTTGATCAGCTGCATCAGAGTCTGGCAGACGGGTCGATCGATTCTCGACCAAGATGCCGAAGAATTGCAACAAATCAACACCATTTTGGGTCTTAATAGTTCATCTAAATCGTCTAATTTAAACTTAATTGCTCTGGAATTTCAACCACTGAATTCCAATCAAGACGTTATTGTGTCCAATCTGATTTTCCCAGGCCTGAAGCTGTACTACGTCGTGTCCGTGTTGAGCGGGATCAAGGAGAGCGTGCAGCAGTTGGAGAAGTCGCAGATGTTCAACACGTGGTGCAACGAGGCCATGATCAAACGAGGACGTGTATCAAAATTACAATTAACCTACATCTCCTCGAGTTTCCAGGGGTTAAAGAATCGATTTGATCCCTTAGAATCCCAAATAATGAGTGGACTCAAAGAAGTTTATGATGAAGAATCTGTCATTAGTGAGTGGGTTGAAAGTCACTTGGAGCCTGTCAAGAAGACTTTAATGGACATGGAGAACAGAATACAGAGAGCACTCAGTGTTTGCGAGCAGTGAAGAATTTGATGAATCGAATGTCTTTATTGTCAACATTTCTTTCCATGTATAAAATGTCGATGAATAATTTTACTTTATCTTTAAATCTTTCTTTTGTGCAGGTCTTGATGAGCTCTGAGAGCGAGATCGATTCGTCGTTGTACAGCTGTCGCCATCTCTTCCCCGACTGCTTCTTCGACGGCGACAAGGAGTGCACCAACTGGAAACGCGTCTCTGCTCTCACAACAACCACCGTCGGACTCCTAGGAAGACTTTATCTCAAATGTAATTTGTTCAAAAAACTCAAATTTCAATTTTTGAAGCGATTCTGGATCTTTTTTGTAGTGTTTCATCGAGTAAAGGTGCACAACGCCCATCATCTCTACGAGGCTCTGGACTCAAAGAAGGCCGTGATCACCGTGGCCAACCACTACAGCTGCGGAGATGAACCTCTCTTATGGGGTGCCATGAACTTCACCTTTTTTCGAATAATTTTTAATTAATGAATGTTTTTTATGTTCATTTAGGAGCAATTTTGAGTGCAGGTCGATTGTGCGATAACAATCGCATGCGTTGGTCTCTGGCAGCGCACGACATCTGCTTCACCAAGAGACTTCACTCCAACTTTTTCGCCCTCGGCAAAAGCATCCCTGTGATCAGGGGCGGCGGTGTAAACCAGGTTTGGCTCGATCTCCTCTAATTTCATGTTTTGAGGTGCTGACCACAACTAACACAATATTTAAGTACATAAATATTGCGAATTTCGAGATTTTTTGATGAATTCTATTGTTTTCGTTTAGGAGGGGATGAGTTTCGCCTTGGCCAGGTTGAACGAGGGCAATTGGCTGCACGTCTTCCCGGAGGGCCGCGTGAACATGGAGCAGAGGGAGATGAGGTTCAAGTGGGGCATCGGCCACATCTTGCTCGAGGCGGAGCCCATCACGTCCGTCGTCTTGTTGCCCATCTTCCACTTGGGCATGGACACCATCTGGCCCAGACAGGCGCCCTACTATCCCAGCATCAGACCCAAGCAGCTCACCATCAACATCGGCAATCCCATTCATCTCAGTCCAATTGTAAAGAAGCTGAGAGCAGACAAAACTTTGAGTGATGAAGATCGTCGCAAATTCATCACTGATTTCATACAGCAACGATTGTGGCAACTCGAAATTGACACTCTCATTCTGCATATTCAGAACAAAGCTGATTACTTATATTAAGCCCTTTTTTACTTCTGTAGTGCTAATGTTTTGTTTAGCCTAAATGCAACAAAAAGTGATTAAAATTGTTTGCTCAAAATATTTCTTTAATTCATTGAATTCATGAATTCCAAAGCAACTCTTACATTCATTCAGGGTCGACACTGGAGTTTGAAGCAAAAATTAAAAGTGGAAATTGCAGAAATTGGCTCAATTGTCAAGGACTGCAATTAAATGCCTGAGCTTCATAATTGAGTTTTCATAAAAAGTAACAGTTTGGCCGTAAATCTCTCGAGTTTCACAAAGTTTCCCAAATTTTCCGCTTTTCTCACCAAACCAAGTCTCGAAAAACGTTTTCTGGTGTGACCAGAGCAGTCATCAGAGCAACATGTTGTCACGTGGTCTCACTTCCTGTGCCAATCGTGGGAACCAAAAGGGCCTTAAAAACAACCTTAAATAGTTCATCTCTATTTATTCTATCTTTAATAGAGTTACAAAGAGCACTTTAATAAAAGTCAAGTAAATATAAAGACTAAATAAAATTGTTAGGTACTGACCAAGAGAGAGATACAGTGCTTGGATGTAAAAAGTAGTGGTTGCTTCCTCTCTTGCGGTCTCCTGTCTCTGGCTCTGAGAACGAAAGATGTCTTAAGTTTGTCTCAACATAAGTGAGAATCGTGAGAAAAAAAGGAGAAAAAGAACCTTTGCTATAGTAAATGTTTTGCTTGGAGATTTGAGGGATTTTTTTTGGTAAAATATCTTGCTTTTTTTTGCTCAAATGTGTATTTTTTTTTGCAGGTTTTTTTTGGAATGAATATTGTACTTACATTAGTAAAAAATATCTCTGTAGTCTGACTAAAAATAATACGAGTAAATAGTACTAGTATGTACAAGTAAATAGAGTACATAAGGCACGCCTTGAACGCACCGACTCCTCACCTGAATGGATCCTGTCTGCTGACGTCTTTAGTCGCCTTTGATCCTCCACAAGAGACAGAACACAACATTTCTCAAAAATTCTTTATTTTATAAAGAAGTGATATTAATAGTGGAATATAAAAGTGCAATTTTTGGCCTCCAAATCGTCCTGAGGTAAGCCCTATCCCTCTTTTTAATGACATGTGTACAATGAGATTTGTGGAAAAGTTTCATTTTTTGAGAGTCATTGATCCAGTGCAATTCCTGGGATCCCAATCGAATTTTGCAATCTGGATCTACTACAAAGCTGTTTTGCAGAAGTCGTCTACTACAAATGTCGTTCATGTCAGGGAATTTTCGCTAGAATTCGCAATCATATTTAGAAGAAAAGCTTAGAAGTTATATAAATAGCAGTATACATTCATAGTATGTACTAGTATTTACAGTAGTAGCAATAATAGTAATATTTAATAATATGTAATCCTATTACTAATAAATAGTCGTAATAGCTACGTACTCTATTAATGCATTTCTCTAAAGAATGTATCGTATTGCACTACTACATGCATTTATAGGTAGTTATGTACGTACTTATTGTACTATTTGCATCGTGTGTAGAATAGGTAGTAGTAGTTTGGTGGTTGGAGTAGCGGTTCGAGGAAGTGGACGCCGACAAAGCGCGTTATGCAGAACGACTTCGACCAAAACAACCACAACTACAACAACCACCACAACTACAACAACAACCACTACGACTACTGCTACAACGACTACTACAACCACTACGACTACTGCTACAATAACAACCACTACGACTACTGCTACAACGACTACGACTACTGCTACAATAACAACCACTACGACTACTGCTACAACGACTACGACTACTGCTACAACGACTACTGCTACAATAACAACCACTACGACTACTGCTACAACGACTACGACTACAATGAGTATTGTTACAATGAAACTTTTGACTATTCCTAACAAAGAGATTAGTGACAAAGAGAGTTCTGGCGACTTTTGGATCGACGAAGCAACGCTCAGGCCGATTTTCAAGAAGCGTAACGAGCAATGAACTACTTAGAGATAGAGAGTAATGTATGTATATGTAAAGTAAGACAGGGTAGGAGCAAAACTTAAGTACTCTTTTAGAAAAAAGAATTGTGCTAAATCTTAAGAAATGCATTAAATAGCTGTAGTTGCTCATCCGGCTTCCGTGGTTTCTTAATTCTCAATTTGAAGACGTCGAAACCCGTTCACTCCTTTCTAATCCAGGCCACACAACATTTCACTATAAACGTACAATATTACTATTTACTAAATAAACACTAAATAAACGCTAAATAAGCACTAAATAGACGCTAAATAAACACTAAATAAACATTATTAAAAACACAAAGTATGTAGCATGTAATACGTGATAAATAAACATTTTACCTATAATAACAGTAAAAGGTAAGTGGGGAAGCGATCCATCACGGCATCCATTATCTCATCGCAGTTACTGTAATCATTACTACATGTACATATGTATGTACTCGTATTACTTAT
>JAOXNJ010016901.1:0-13697 GCA_028566655.1 Metis holothuriae
CCTTCTGGATGGCCCTGATGTCGGAGGGCACGGAGTAGGCCGAGGCGCCGAAGCTCTTGTCCTGGTTGTACTTGATGTCGTAGCTGCTGTTCTCGCAGAAGCGGTGACACTTGGGCGTGGTGCCGCCCTCCTCGCAGGGCATCCTGGTGCCGTTCACGTGGTGCTCGCACGGCTTGATGTCGTACGGCTGGCAGCCCTGCGACGCGAACGAAAAGTTTAGGGTGAGGAAGAGCAAATATGGCAAAAATGAAGTAAATAACGCGGAATGAGCATTAAAAGACGAATTGATTGACACCAAAACGAACGGAATCGAGCAATTATTGAGAGTTTTAGGGCTTCGAGAACTTGAGCACCTTGTGCGAGTTGTAGTTGCCGCCGCTGACGAGACCCGTCTTGTCCCAGTACTTCCAGGCGGCGCCGGGGAAGCCGCCGTTGCACCCGAAGCCGCAGGAGTAGCAGCAGGCCAAGAGGTTTTCGGCGGAGACGCGGAAGTCGGCGCGTTTCCCATCAACGCTGTCAGAGGCGTGGATGCAAATGCGGTCCGTCATCGCAGTAGCAGCCGCCACAGCCCAACATGAACCGCAACCGCCCTGACAAATGGACATTTTGAAATATTAAAAAAATATTTATAATTTATTTTTTTGAAAAAAAAAAAGCCTGAAAATTTGATTTTTGGTACTGACCTGGTCTCGAACCTCTCTGAGACTGTGACACTGGCTCCACTTCTCTCTGGGATCGAATTGAGCTGGCAACTGCTCATCTTCATTGAGATTCATCAAAAGATCTTGCTTGTAGGCTGGCAAATGTCTTTTGTGGTCGGGATGAACGCCCATCAAGCGTTTCATGTAATTTACAGACGTTTCGGGGTGGAAATTGCGACCTGCTTGCCAAGTCATGTCGGAACGAGAATTCAGATCGGCGATGAACTCGTCCGACAAGAATTGATTGGCGTTGGCCAAGGCCAGGAACAGAAGCAACAAGGACAATTCCGTTCTCATTATGTCGTTTTAAGCACTTAATTACCGAAAATATTCCCTTATTTTGAGGATTTAATGGATTGTCTCTTGATTTTGACCTCTAGCCGTGAGGTATTGCTGCTTCCTGGTCCGAACAAAGACTGATCTGAGAATTGGGCTTGGCAACGCAGATTGTGGGACACAAAGAAAGAGCTGGAATTCTCACTGAGCAACAAACAACGACATACGTACGTATTGGAACTGGCTCGCTTTCACATTGGCTGTTTTAGTTTAACACTAAAGACTGCTATAAATAATAAATAATAAATATTGTATTAAAAGTTTACAACGCAATTTCGGCTGCTAATTCAATAAGTCGATTGAAAACAAGTCTGAAAACATGAATGCAGCTAAAACACAACTAGAGGAACGCACTGTATAATTTACAGAATTTACTGCACTATTATTTGGCAACATTACTAATCTAACAAATGTCAGTTTTCAATTTCTACTGCACTTACGAGTACTTTACACAGTTTTACCTGCTACGAACTAATCTAAAAAGACTATTCTCTCACTTGGCAACAGAAGATTAATGGAGCGAGAGAAGTGGCTGAGAAGCGAAAATTTTGTCTAGTAATTGCAGAGTCTGATCCCCTCATTTCACAATATACAGATTGCAGAAAACAATAATATTAGAGAGAATAGGTACTGTACAATAAAGAATTAGCATCTACGAATATAGATAGGTATTATTGAGTGGACACAGCTACATACTACTATAATGAAATTAACAGTAAATAAGTAATGAAATTTAATGTGTACTGTATAGGTATGTGTATTAGTGTGTCTGACCTGCTGCCCAATGGAGGACGGCGTGTCCCTCTTGGTCGACCGCGTCCAGGTCGGCGCCCTTGTCGATCAGCAGGCCGAGGATGTCGCTGCGATTGGCGACCACGGCCAGATGCACGGGCGCGAGGCCGTCTTCGTCGCGGGCCTCGAGCAACAGCGGCTTCGACGACAACAACGAGGACAACGTCGACAAAGACGAGCAAGTCGACTGGGGCTGAAACAAAAGAAACGAATTTGGATGGATTGTACTGTACTTAAACCTTTTTTTGTCACTTGTGCACATCATTTTCAAAGGAATTTGCATAATAATTGCGATTACTGTTGAAAACTTCTATTCATGGCACTCTACATATAATTGGCTATTGGCATAGGAAAGTCTTAAAATTACGGAGAAATGACGTTGGTGCAGCATTTGCATAAATCTCCGTCGGGTCCTTCCACTTTGGTCGCCGCTCATTTCATCGTCGCTCATTTCATCGCAATTCTTCTTTTCATTGAACAAGAATTGATCGCAATCTTCCCACAGATCCTCGTTGGGGTAGTGCATGGGCGTGGACACGGGGTCGTCGTACTTGACGGTGGTCAAGGAGTCGATGCTGGTCCAGATGTCGTTGTCGCTGTCCTCGATGACGACGATGTCGTCGCTCCTCTCCTTGGGCGAGCTCTGCATGATCGCTCTGATCTCCACCGGATGACCGTCACAAAGGACGATTTCAAGGCGCTCCTCTGAACCCAATCCCATCGCAATTCTTAGTCTCTATTCTTTGCTTATGGCATCCTTTTCTCAAACTTTCTCTTTACTATCACTTGGGTTAAGACGAGATTTTTACTTATGACTTTTTACTAAAAGTACGATTAATAAACTATTGAGGACTTGGACGTAACTTGTCTGGTCGACAGTGGCGCTCCCATGGGACCGACGCCCAGAGAAAGCTGAGTCTTTGTTATTGGGCCTATCGACTTTCTAGTGGAAGTGGCCCATTTAGAACCAAAGTCACTTTTCTACCTTGGATCCTTACACAATGCTTTTTATATCAGAAAGAAAGTATATTTATAGCACACTTCTTGTTTAGCTGAGAAATTACCAAATGTCGACGACGCCATTATGTAGTTGACGGGGTGGCCAAACTTTGGGGAAAAGAATTGGAAAGCTCACCGAAAGCTACCTTCGTCTTTCCTCTATGTTTTGTTCGACTGACCATAAAAGGTTTGTATTGTGCTCGAATAAAGCAAAATCAATTTAATGTAAATGTAACTTTCAAAAGAGCTTATGGAACGGTTAATAAATGCAAAAAAAGCAAATAGTAGTATTAAATAAGCAAGTACAAAAAACTGAAAAATTACATACTAAATATGTAGTACAAATTAATGTAAGTAAAGAGAGTAAGTAGAATAAGGAGTTAAGGACGTATACTTACCAAGAGAGCCTTTTTGAGTCTCATTAATCCACGTTTCATGTCAGTATCAATAGAAGTTCGAAACTTCAAGGTCGAAAATGGACTTTGCAATGCAGAATGAATGCACTTCTAAACATCTGCTGACATCTACTGCTTGCACATGCGAAAGTGAAAGCGACCCATCCATCGATCCACACCGTTGCCACTTGATCTCTTATTTAGGTAGGTCTTATTCGTGCTCCTGTACGTCAATACTACACACTTAATTTTAAATACTGTACAGGGTTATACCGGAAATTTGACCGCTATTTCAATTGATTATATCTCAGCTCCTATAGCACCATGATTTCCGTTTTAACGGCCATAACTTCACTTGTAGACAACATAGAGATGCAAGCTACGAGTATAACTCCTTTTAAAGCCCAGAACGTGGAGATTATGCCATGAAAAAAAATGTGTTAATTCACGCAAAATTGGAAATTCTAGATCAATTTAAAGAGAGGGAATTAAAATTTGGCTGTAAAATTAATAATTGTAATGCAGGAGAGGTCGGCTCCAGAACAATCGATCAACTTATCCCGTGAATGCCGAAATTTATTTACGTTAGTGTTTATGACATTACCTTTTTAATGTTGTAAAATTAAGCCATTCCATTCGCTAGGTTGTGTGTCATAGAGGAGCAAAACCGAAGTCAAATTACCGTTATAACCCTGTACATCCAAAATACACATTGTTATGTAGTGGTTCTTTCACTGTCAAGGTCGAAGTCTCTATCGACATTCGTAGCTTTCGCAATTAGTTGCCTCTTTAAAGAAGGTGTTGATTGTAAAATAAAGATTTCAATGTAATCATCGAGTAATGACCAATGAGGACTCAAAATTACATAATCACAAATTACCTGACAACAGTCACTTACATTAGTTGAAATCCTACAAGCTAGAGTAATCATGATCTCAAGAAAAAGGTGTATAATGTGAGAACACCGTATTTAAAAGCTTTTCTTGCTTAGAGCTCTTTATTTTCCCATCCATAAATTTCAAAACTTAGATAAATTTAGAGTTTTCAGAACACAGCTTTCTTTGAATATTTCTTGAGAAATTTCAGTTTCATTCAAAAAACAACCCGCTGTACTGTTTGAAAGAACCTCAGTAACATTTGGAATTTTTTACGACTTCCCCTTTCGACAAAATTACTTCAGTGAATAATGGAATAAACTTATTGATTGAAGGGACAGAGGGAAGTTCGAACTTAGTGGCGAACAGCGAGTTTCGATTAGTATCACGAACGAAAAGGCACTGGGGTGGTCTCGCTTTCTGATGCTTATTTGAGATTACTTACGAATGAGAATCATTCCAATGTGCGATTTGGGACGATAGAAAGATTATGTACTGTAAGAAAATATACCGTGCTTTTGTGACACTTTCCATGGAAACAATTCCAGCTTTTTGAGTAAGGAATTTGGCAGCTGTAACAAACTTAGAGCTCTGACGTTGAAAGCTTCAATAAAATAACTCGTTAGTAGTAGAAGTAGAGCCTCGACACTAGTCCATAGACCCCTTCATCATTTTTGTTTTTGTCACTCTTAGCCGCCTCATCTTCCTCGTTCTTTGCTGCCTCGTTTTCGGTGTTGGTGCCAGTGTCCTCGTCTTTAATACCGAGATTCGATTGCTCCTCGAACTCAAACGTAACTCCGAAGCTCTCCATTTCTTGCTTGCATTGCACGAGCAGTAAGGGAGAGGGGTCCCAAGGGTCAAAGTTCTCATTCTTTTCAATCTTGATCACTAGTTCATGCCACTGATCCTTCTTGATGTAAGTCTTGCCATCCTCAACTTGCGTTAGCCAGATGTCATGTGGTCCCAAATCGCTAGCACTAGTGACTGGAAGACCACCTCGCTCTTTGGTGGCAGACGAGGACGATTGTTTTCTAATGCTCGCTTTCCCATTGCTGAGTAACTCACTTCTGTTATTTTTTAACTCTAGCGAAAAACTCAATCTGGGCGAATGCAGAGTTCTGTCCCTCTCTGTGACACATATCCCCATGAGAAAGATGTCTTTATTCACTTTGAACCTCAGTGTATGTGTTTCAGGTGGCTCCTGCAGGAACAAAAGTGGCTTCTTTGAGAGGAATCGTGTGGCCTGGTAATTACCAGGACCAAGGCGAATATTTTCTCCTTCAATTCTATGCACAGTTAGTTCACTGTCGATATCTTTTCTTTTTAAACTCTCAGGTGGAGCCACGAATTCAGCATGACGATGATCATCACGCAGCCTACAGAGATCACTATTATCGAAGTCAAAGTCATAGGGGTCGTCCTCTAACTCTTTACAGATCTTTTCCAATTCTTCATAGAAGGCCAACTTGTCTTTGTAAAACTTCTTTTTCTCCTCATAGAACTTCTTACTTTCCTCATTGGTAGCCACCATCTCTTCTTGCTCTCTTGTGCTGATCATAATGGCTTTCTCGACGACAAGGTCGTTGGTCAAGACGTTCTTGGGAAGAACGTGGTGAACAAATTCCAAACTTGTCATTGTACCTAACTCCAAAGCTGGAAGGAAGTCGTTGAAGCTCAAGCCCTCCTTGTTTCTATGGGCCTCAAAAAACGCGCTTGCAGCTTTGAATGCATCGCACTCGGTGATTCCGAGCGTCCTGCAAAGCACGAAGTACATTGAAAAGATCAGGGGCGAAAACCTTCCACTTAATAGAATTGATTAACTAATGTGAAGCCAAAATTACTCAGAATTTTTATTATAGCAGAATGTGAATGATGTCAATACCTGCGATTGAGGATGTCTATCAAAGTCTTTTTGTCAAGGACCTCCATATCACACGTCAGAAGGGAATCGGAAGCCTGTGCATCAACAATCCTCAATGCTTTATACTGGATTCCATGTTCCTCGTAAAAGTTGGATAACTGGAGCATAATGGGAGCATTCACTTCGTTCAGAGACTCCAGCAACGCCTGTAACAAAGGAGGTGTTATAGGCCTATTCTGTACGCAATTTGCTTTTATAGAGTGTTTTAAAGATAATTGAACGATAAATGTATAGAGGTAAAAATTACCGATCGACACTTGTCAAGAAGGCCCCATATCATGTACTTGTGCGCAGCCGCCCACACATTCCATAATCCAGCCACGTCAACCTCTCTCAATTCGACATTGTTGGTATACACGAAATCCAGCAAGTAATCGAAGGCCTTGGCAGTGATGTCGCACACATCAACAACTGTGGGAACATCGTCCTTCTTGAAGGATCCAAAGAACATCGCTTTGAAAACTTCTGACTTCAGACCCAGAACCAATTTGTGGGCTTTGAACTCCACTACGTTCTCGTCGTTGTTCTGATTGAATCTGAACACCACGTCTGCCAAAGTTTCATCGTCGCCATCCTTCCTCAACCGCTCCTTCATGTTCGCCATTGTCTCTGTCCACGATTCCTCCGACATGCCGAAGCTCCTAGTCAAAAGAAATTGTGAAGCACAATGAAAAAATCGAGTTTTTTGTCTCTTACACAATTAAGTAACAACATGAATGCGAATCGAGTGAAATTGATAATAATGAATCGGAATATCTTTTGCACTGTTAGCAGGTTTGGGAGCCATACTATCGAAGAACACTTAAGCTCCGTCACAAAGGCAGGAGGCACAAATACATTTCGACACGGGAAATTTGGCAGTTTGCACAAGTGATCAATGATGAGCCTTGGCACTGCTCGATATCGTCGTTCTAGGTCTCTTGGGTTGCCTGAGGAAAGGATTGCCTTCCGAGGCCCTTTTGGCATTCTCACCCTCCTCTTCCTTCACATCCTTCTTGTTCTCTTCTTCCTCTTCTTCCTTCTTGACACTTTTGTTATTATTGGTACTGAGAGGCACCTCGTCCTCCTCGAACGCCTGATCCCTGAACAAAAGCGCGTTCAGGTAGGAGGGCAGCAAGAGCTTTTCGCCCGAGACAGCACTTGTCGTCAAAGCGGCTCTGTTGGTGGAGATCAAGGGGAAGGGATTGGCGTCCTCGACATTGAACAACGAATGAGCACTGTTGCCACTCTTCTTGTTGCTGGAGGTCTTGGCCACGAAGTGAGTGAGTGCCCGCTCCACATCTCGTCGTTGCGTGGCCGCCTTCTCCCTCACCGCCACGTACTCCATGACGGGCCGCTTGTGCGTGGCCGTGCGCGTGTACGAGTGGGAGTCGGGGTACTCGGGCAGAGCCGCGTCGTGCTTGTGCTTGCTGCGCTCCCCAGTGTGCAGGATGGAGGGCGGCTTGGGTGGCGCGCTGAAGACGGGCGCCGACACGCTCCTTCTGTTGGACCTGAACGCGTACTCGAACAGGGACGACGTCGACAAGGAGCAGGTGGCGCCCATGTCGGCCAGGGCCAGCAACACGTCGGCGGGCAGGGGCAAGGAGCGACCCGCGATCTCGCTGAACGACCTCGACCGCCGACCCAAATCCACCACGAACGCCTGACACAACTCCGTCAGCGTCTCCAGACAACTCGAGTCGGTGTGAGCGAAGCCCGACTCCGAGAGGATGGCCGCCAGCGAGTTCGTCAAGCACTGTCGGAAGTTGCGCTCCGTCACCAACGACGACGACGACGAGGACAACGACTCCGAGCCGCTCATCATGGCGAGGAACGAGAAGTGGCCGGAACCCCAGGCGATTGAACGGCGAGCGAATTTGGCTGACAGCTTTGTTTACTTTGTGCGCCACCCAGCGCGTGTGTGACCAGCTGAATTGAAGAGAAAAGCGCCAAACACTAAAAGCGTTGAGTGGAAATTGGTGTCCGTAAATAAGGGTGTTTGTTGATTCAATTCGCCCTCGAGGTGTACTTCAAAAGCACACATATGTATGAAAATTATTTAAGAAGCTGGGGAAATGTCAGTTATCGAAAGACCTTTTGTTGTTGGATACTTGTCATGCTAAGGAAATAACAAACAAACAAAGCCAAGGAAATTATGTATCTACGAGTGCGTTTTTTAAAGTGAAAATACTTCTAAAGATATATTTGTGATAGCAATGTTCAGTTTTAAAGTTTCGACAGTGACTAGTAGGTAGAACAAGAAACCCTTTCTATCATGGCTATTTTATGTAATGTCCTCAGTGCCTCCCCCCTTTCTTATGTTTTTAGAGTCAAATTGGTCGTTGAAAATGGTCAATTAATCCGTTATTTAAGTAAGCAACTTCATTTGAGTCCGAACCAAATGCCTACTTACGTTAATGAGTTAATGACATGTGAACATTTTTAATAGATCAAAGTGATTGCTTCAATCAAAGAGAATGGTTAACGTGAATCGAATGTTTTCGTTGCGGTAGTCAAGACAACCAACCGATGATTAATGCATGTTTGGCCAAAGACAAGTGAGAATACCAGGAACACAATGATGTAATATTCATGCAGTGAACTCTCATTATCTCAGGCATTACACGAGAAACGTAATTAACTTTTACCTGTAGTAACTAATGGAGAGTGTACCATTACCATCGATTTGACAATCACATACTCGCTTATAACGAATCTGATATTTATGGCAAAGTCGCCTTTTTTTGTCCACAAAACAATCAAGGGCCTGGAAAAAAAGAGTCGCTTTAATTGTCACTTTTTTCGCAATTATTTACCCAACAATATGTGCAATCCGTCATGGAATTCGTGTATGGCCGCCAATTCCGCTGCAAATGCAAATTAGTAAGGTCTGTTAGGCATTTTGTGATAAACAGGCAGGATGCAATCATGAACTGGAGTAATTAACTAATTATCACTAATATTAATTAATGAATGATTGTTAGCAATCATCTCATCATGAAGAGAGTCCAAATATGTATTGCCTACTACGTCATCCGAAATTATTTTATTGCCTTGCCCGAGCTTTCTTTGCTCTTCCCCAGCTCATGACGGACGCCTATAAAAGACGGTGGAAAATCGGGAGTGGCGCTCCTCTCCATCACAAACGTTCAATACTTCCTCCCAACGACTTACTACAGCCCTACAGGTATTACGTAGCTTTATATTGGTTGTAGCATTTTCCAGTGTATTTTCAGTCATAATCGAAAAAAGTGCTGTTTTTAACGAAGTTACTATAGAACAAATGCTACGATTTTTTTAAATTTTTGGTATAATTTATGTACCTTTCTTAATTGAATTTGTTATAAAGCGTCTTTTTAACTAAAGATTTGAAAAATAGTGTTTTCAATCATGAGTGAATATTGTCTATTAATTATAAGTAAATTGTGTCGCTTGAAAATGATTTAAGTAGTACATGATAATACAAATTTGAATTTCTACTTAGGTCAGGCTTAAAACAGCCATAATTAGGTAGGAGAAAAATGTAGAGGCCTTTAGTGTTGTTCCAATAGGCAGAGTAGAAATTTAAGAATAGACAAACAACTTAATCACCTAATAGCAAATGAATGTGTCGTTGATGGACGATAGTTGATCCTCAAAAAACACTCTTTATCCATTTAGGTAAATTGTTTTTTCCTCTCCTTTTTTCATTAATCACACAGTACGTGCAATTGAGTAAGTAAATGGTTCGATGAAAGAAGAATCAATGATTGCACTGAGAATGCCTTCATGCATGGATCCACAAGCAATCTTTCTTCCAGCCACAAGTGGCATTGTTGATGGATGGCTGTGTCAACACACAACATTGCCATTAAGTCATGTCATTAGCAAGCATTAAAGGCAATATACATCTCTGAGTTTGCTTTAGGGGCGTACAAAGACGGATGCTCGTCAAGTGTCGGGCCAAGAGCTCAAATTGCAGAGAAAACAAGAACGCCACAACAGGCAACACATTGGGTTCAGGACATAATAATATTTGTCTTGTAGTAATTTTAGTATATCTATATATAATAACCTTGGTATATCTCACAATTACTGAGAAGTTGTATAATGTAGAGTGGGAAATGAGCGATTGTAGATTCATCTTGGGCTCATTTCGAGTGCATGCCAATCTGGGGCAGTAATGAGATGCAGGAGAGATGATCTTTTCGAATGCCAACAAACTTGGAGTCCACTATGCAAAAATCTTAATTCCCAGCCTCATTTCAAGACTTTTACAAAGGTACTACCAATTCTTGGATTGCTTACAGTAGAACTTTTCTGCATACTTTGAAGAGTGGCTTCAACCCCAACTGGAATGATGAGAAAAGTTATTCCTGCGAACTCCAAAGCCTCTTTGAAATGGAGAATAACTAAAAAAAATACGAAAAATCTACACGAAACTACTTACTGCCCTTATTAAATTGACACTGAGAAGATCGTTATGAGCTACCAAAGTTGGCTCTAGGACAGAAAAAGTTAATTTCCAAATGGAGCCACAAATACATCACGTGGTTTAGAAACACCGAAATGATTAGAAGTGCCTTTATTAATTATGCAAGAAGGAATAGAGAGAGAGGAATGAGTGACCACTTCACCATTTCAATAAACACATAAGATAAGATATGGAAATTTTCATGTGAATTTATTGCTCAAAGTCTCATTAATGGAAGTGTGAGATCGAACTTGTTGTATGTATCTTGACCATTAGAAGAATGAAAGTGCGGTTCCCCATAAATCGATATTAGCGGTTTCTGTATGTAGCAATTATCTCTAAATAATAAGTCATTGAAGAACAGTAAGAGTTGCAGTGGACTTTCGAGGAGATGGTGAGAGAGGAAAGAGAGACTCCGGTGTAAAATTGGGATGAGCGTCTTGGGCGTCGTTCCGGACCGAAGCGTGCTCGATGGAGCAGCACTTTTGTTATCATGTTGTGTCTTCCCAATGCAGTCGTCATGTCTCACAATGGGTCCCGGATAAAGCAGCCAATGAGCCAGGCATCACAAAGGGCTCTCAACATCTCATATTTTCCACAAAATTTCGCATTTTGTAGTAATAGCAGTCGCCAGAAGCCATTTATGACAGTAAAAGTAATACATACTCGTACTTGTAATATCATTTTAACCAGTCTCATAAGTAAAGAGTGCATTTCAAAGATCGATTCGAGGAGCAGATCCTTTGCCAAAAAATGTCCTAATAAATCATCGATCCAAACTAGACCCATCACTACATGACATTAGGTATGTACTATTAATGTAAGTTTCTCTTATGCTTAAGGCAATCGAGATGAGGCTGCTGACGACGCTGTTGCTGTTGCCGTTGGCGTTGTCGTCGGCGTCGCCCATGGCTTCGTCGTCGGCGTCGGCGGCGGAGCTGGCGCAGCTGGTGCGCGACCTGGACGAGCTCTACTGGCTGCGTGAGGCGGCCATGGCCACGGAGGACACCGTGGACAAGCGCGGGCCCGCCTTCAGCTCCTGGGCGGGCAAGAGGGCCGCCTTCAGCTCCTGGGCCGGCAAACGCAACGACGACTTGAAGCGAGCCGCCTTCAGCTCCTGGGCCGGCAAACGCAACTACAACGACCTCATGGACGAGCACGAGCGGGCGAAGCGCAACTCCGACCAGATGAACGAGAACGACAACGAGTTCGAGGGACGCAGGGTGCGCAGGGGCGTCAACGGGTTCAGCGCGTGGGGCGGCAAGCGCGAGGAGGGACGTCGGTATGCCCGCAACGCGCCCAACATGCGCGTTGTCAGACCCAACAGAGCCGCTTTCAGCGCCTGGGGAGGCCGCTAAACAAAATTTTACTCAAAAATCGAATAATTCCTTAAGTTTCTTGAAATTCAAAGCAATGCTTGGGAACACTTTTGAAGTTCTAGTATAGCTTTTAACGGCTCACTCCTGGCGACAAACCCCCTTCTTGCCTGGGGGCGGCGAAGGCCCTTAAATGACTCTGAGGAGGAGGCAGAGTCGCTACAAAGGCCTTCGCAGCCCCTTCCGGCTCTTCTGGCAAATCATAACGGTGCCCACATTTATTGAGGATAATTATTAGCAGTCGCTCCAATTAATCCGTTTTTCCTTCACATCTCAATCAAAGTCATGCAAACGTAATTATGTGTTGCTAGAATGTAGTACAGTGTTCCAATGTATCTATTTCCTCTTCATCCTCAGAATCATATCGTTTTTGACGTGTTCTTCTCGCTCTAAGGCACGATCTCAGATCGATTTGAGACTTTTCTCACATCCTTACCTTACTTACTTTAAAGTTAAATCCCGCTTCTCAAATGTGCGTAATAATGTTCCGATTAGTGCTGGTGGATTGCATGCACTGACAGTTTTGTTCTTCACATGTGAACACTTACCTACTTATCAATGAATGAAGAGTGTCCATAAACTGCTTTTATTGTGTCGAGCTCCATCAATGATGCAGACATACGATTTGCTTTGCTGAAATCCGAAATAAACGAGGCGATTGGGCAATTCTCAGTGTCACCAGAACATCCGTATATTCCATAAAAGATTGTGGAGCTGAAGAAGTAATCGTATTGATGATCGAGTCATGTAAACACAAGCGTTTTGTACTTTGTGAGCAGTTTGTTGGATTTGTACCAATTACACTGGGATTCAATGCATGGCGTCCACTCCCCATAAAGCGTAATATGACTCCTGACAAGAGGATCTACTTATTATGATAAAATCCTGTCATCTATCAAGAGGTCGAGTTAAATACGAAGAAACTTAACACAATGAAGTACTCCTACATGCATGTATATGTAACTATACTTGAACAACAAATTGGAAGTGAAAAGGACCAACGTTTTTTTTTAAGATTTTTAAAACCTCATCACAGGACAAGTTTTCGAATGTTATTGGAGATCTGAACCTTTGTTGCATGCGGCAGAGATGCCGAGAGTAATTTTGACATTTCAGCTTGAACAGTCCTTAACAAGAAATTTTGGTTTGCTTTTTTTCCAAATTTGAGGGGTTTGCAGGGTTTTAAAAACCTGTTTTTCTTCCTGAATTTGGCTTTCAATTTCTGATTCTAATTCTGATGACCGAGCAACAAACATTCAAAGTAATGAAATCAATCTTCTTCACCCAAACCAACATGCAATTGGATTGCCAACCATTCCATCCACATCTGCTTGCTCCTTCTTTGGCAAAGGCTGATGTGGCCCGACCCAGAACTTCGAGAGTTGTTGGCTATGATTTTTACAAATTACATCAACCACTTTCTACAGTAGAGCACGGAAAGCAATAAAAATTGCCATGTTTATTCTTTCTCACAAGGTGTCTCACCTCATTTTCATTTGAAGGTGTACCCTATTCTGAATTATTATCCATATTCATTTTTATTCATTACAAAACCACCCGGAAAGTGCTAAAACTAGTGGTGGATCGAGCTCGAGCTCGACCTTCCCAGCTCGCGAGCTGTCTCGAGCTGGACAAAGCGAGCCAGACCTCGAAATTTTCAACTTTTTCTCGAAATTTTTTAACATTTTTGCTTGTTGGGACCCAAAATTTCTATCTTCTAAAAAAAAAAACAAAAAAAAACCGATTTGGCTCGTTACCTCCAGCTCGCGAGCTGTGCCTTCGTATCCACCACTAGCTAAAACTAGAGGTGGAGCGAGCCGGAAATGTCTCAGCTCGAGCGAGCCCGAGCTGAGAAATTTTGGCTCTGTAG
>JAOXNJ010017345.1:0-13680 GCA_028566655.1 Metis holothuriae
ATCAAAAAACATGTTTTTAGGATAATTTTTTGCGGTCTTTCTAATGAGCCTAAAAATGGGTAATTGATTTTTGATTTTAGAAAAAATTATAGGAAATCATCAAAAAACGCCTTATCATTAAAAAAAGTTCTAGTGATGATTCATAAATTTTTTTTTGCACGGGCAACATTTCATATGATGTCGGAACACGTACCAAAAATGAGAATTGAGATATCTATATTCCTTAAGGCTCTAGGTCCATTCCCGCTTTACGCAATTTGAGTACAAAAAAATTCATTTTGGCCAAAATTGTCGGCCGAATTCGAAAATTTTTTTTGCAAAATGTTTCTCTCGAGCTACTCTTTCATATATATGAAAATAAGAAAAAAACATTTTTGGCCATGACACGAAGATTTGAAACCTCCCTTACATTCGTAGACATAGTTGGTCGCCCCCAAAATGTGCTTTTGGCCGTGCTGACAGTTTGATGAGCGTTCCAGCTACCACCCAAGAGTTTCTATATTTTCTTGATTTAATTTTTTTTTGAAAATCTAACCTTTGTTGTGGTAAAAGCAAATGGAGTTTCCGTTGTAGGTTTTCCGAAATTTGAATTCAAAAACGGAGTTTTCGTTGTAGCTTTTCCGAAATTTGAATTGAAAGATGGAGCTTTTGTTGTTGGTTTGCCAAAAGATCCAAAAGAAAAGCTATTCTTTGAGGTAGTGGATGTTTTTTCTGTTTTTTGTTGGAAATTCCAGCCAGACTGAGATAAGGGTAAGCAAAATTATTTCTTTATAATAAATATCTCACGTTGGATGTTGTCGGTTTCGCAGATCCAAAAAAACCGCCCGCTTTAAAAGGCGTGGTTGTTCTCTTCGTTGTTGTCACTATTGAGTCCGATGAACTCTTCGCTCCCCACAATGCAGTATTTGAGTTCGTTTCTCCGAATTTTGTTTTTGTGTTGTCCTGTTGGGACACACCTACATAATAATAATTTCTGCGAGCACCTGTTGTTGATTAAAGGTTGAACAAGCTCACCTCGGGCATTACTCGAGCCCTCAAAATTAAAACCGCCGCCGAAAGACGGTGGTCTATCTGTTGATGTTTCAGTTGAGTCGCCTGAATCAGTCTGCACCCCAAAGGAAAAAATATTACTCGCACTAGTCGGCATCACTGTCATCGCTGTAAAAATCGTAATAAAGTCAGCACGACCTAGCAAAGCGTCAACTTGGGCAACACTTGCCAAGAACACGAGGCTGAAAACACTGAGCATCGAAATCTCCTAATGCTCAGCTCTTTGGAAAATTATAATTTGTTTTATCTGGCTTGAGAAAAGGGAGCAAACGCGTGATTATATGGAGAAAAATGTCGTCACAAGAGCGTCAGTATTAATGATAAAAATGCGAGCTAATGCTTCCCAGATCTCTGCCACTGGGAAATCAACAGCCCATGAGAACAAATTCTGATAGATAATCAACGAGTCAGCTAGTATGATTTTTATTTTAGCAAGCTTTGAATTTCTTTTTATCTCCTTTGGGCCCAAGAATGCTGATTTTCTTTTTTCCCTTCTTCGATGAAGTACAAGAAAGCTGAAAAGTGTTAAAAAATTACTTCGGCGAAGATTTTTTACCGAAAGTGTAGCTCCAGTTTTCAGGCAGTCAATCTTGAGCTCAACGCCATTTGATGTTGTCTCTCTTCCTTTGGTTCTGATGTAGGTCATGTCCTTGCGCTTGAAATAGCTGTCAAATGCATCTTTCTCCATGCAGACATCTGATGCTTCTCCTCCTTGTTCTTCTTTGCCCTTTTGCGGGCCACAATTGATGGCTGAATCAGCAGGGAACACGATACCCTTCTTTCTGTTCTTCTTGCTCTTGTATAGTTTTCCATCGACGCAATCCAGAATGTTTACACTCGCAGAGGTGCCGTCTTTGCATTTGAGAATTATTTTCTCTATTCCCTTGTAGTACGAATGCTTTTTGACAACACCGGAGGAAAGATTGGTCAGCTCGCAAGATTGCGGTCCAAAAGCTGAATTAGTTAAAATTTCTCTAATGCAAAAAGAGTTGCTTGAAACTCTTAAGAGACTGAGTGTCAATCAGTTTTCGCTCTTTCATTTTTGACAAAAATGAATAAATTTGCCAAAGAGGAAAGAATGACGGATATCGATCCAACGAGCTGTTTTATGAGGCATAAAACATGAACGGCAAATGATAAGGATTCTATAAATAATCACTTCTAAAGCGAGACCTCAGCAGGGGTTCACATTGCGGTATCTCACACTCGCCGGCGCTCTAATATCCGGAAAGAGTGAAATGCCGATGACCTTGAATCCTGGCCGGATGGTGGTGGAGGTGAATCGACGTGTCGAATTGATCATCTCAAACAACTCCTCCCGCGGTTGTCTCCTTTTTAAGCCTGTGCAGGCTGACGTCTTTAACACATTTTTTACGAATCAGAGAAAAAAATGAGAATCTCGGTCTGGCAGACTCTCGGAGCTCTTTCAACTGTCGCGGAAATTAAAATGAACAACAAAGAAAGCTTGAAGAAGCTCGAAGGAAAGGGTTAAAATGCTCGACGATTTCCCTCGTGGATGATATAAAGTTTCTTATTCTTCTCATTATTAAAAAAGACAAAAAAAGTCCTGATTTTTTAACCCGAAAAGATGCAAAATATTTTTGCAATGGCTGGCTCGAAGACGATTTATCATGCAGGCCGTCAAAGAAGAAGCATTTCACATACCGAGTAACAAAAATGTTCAACGACCTTAGCTGGAGAATCTCCACAGGCAGATGTTCAAACACCAGATCCAGAAAGATTAGAAAAAGACGAGAGACGGGTAAGGGAAAATATTTTATTAAAGATTACGACCCGATGCAAGCTGTTATACGCTCGTCGGTAATGGATCACGTGGAAAGGATCAAACAGATGGCAAAAGCGAGGGCAACTGCCTATCAGACGTCGTCAAAGAGGAAAACTTGTATTATCTTAGGAACGGCTTGAATGAGGACAGATTCTCCTTCTTCGAAGAAAAGTTATAAATTGTGATTCGACAAGATTTTGAAGAAATTTGTTGTACCCTTATCCGAGTTTCTACTGTAAAGCGCCCTATTAACCACTAAATGAAGGGTTAAATCAAGAGCTAATGAAGCCATAATGCGCGATTTTATGCATTCTAAATACATTAAATTTCATGCAAAAGCCAAATAAGCCGCTACTTCATTGGAGGATCAAACCGTTAGTTCCTGCTCAAGATTTCATCATATCAGGAAAATTTTCAAAGTAATAACTGTAGATCAGCTGAAAGACATTTTTTTGAAAATATGCAAAGACGGAGAATAGACGGTCTTTTTAAAAGAGTCGAGTTCATGCGGCGCAGTTGCTCTTAGAGTCTGAGACATAGACAAATGATTTGTATTTATCCTTTATAAACTTCAACGCTTCTTTTCGCACACATCTAAGTAATACTGTGCTTTATAAAATAATAATTAACAACGGTAACAAAAATAATGTGACAGCTCGGATCGATCCGAAGAGACTTACTACCAGGCATTAGAGCGAAAGAGGAAAAAGGCAATGCCAAAGAGATAACAGCTAGCCTCATAATATCGCAATAAAAGCGCCCCTCAATTTCGGTTATGCTTCACAGACCAAGAAGACAGCGCAAATCAACAAATACTACTTTTTCGTCTAGGAAGACTATTGCTAATTTAGAGAAATAGAATCCATGGATATCTACAAAGGTAACCCGAAATATTTGAAAAATAATTACAGAATTATAGAATATTCGTGGTTTCTGCCAGCTCTTGCCATACTTTGTGCATTCAGTTTCACAAGCTTCCTTATCTGCGCCTTCTGGAGAGTAATTTCAAACAACATCTTCTTCCGAAAAGCCCCGACGATTCCGATCAAAGAGAATACATACAACATAGTGCAGAACCCAGCAAATATTCATCAAACAACACTTGGATCCTAATATTTTTTTCAGCACTTTATCTGTACATAAATAAAGCTTGCATATAAGGCACACACACGAATTAGATTTTGCTTAATTAAAAAGGAGGACCAGCGAGGAGATTTATGCTGACACGAGGAGCATTTAACTAAGTAAGAACGATAACGTGGATAGTCCGAGATTTTACTGTACATTTGGTCAATTTGCAACGAGGGCTCTGCGACCACGCTGAATAAACCGTTGATAATTGATAAAAAAACCCTTGTCTTACTTCCGGAGCAAGGCCGGTTTGATTTACCAACCTTGGTAATAAGAATAAATAAAATAATCTCAGTAAATGGTATAATATATCTTTTATTTATTGATCAAAATGGAATGTGAACGTGGGCAGTGAGGGGGAAACAAAAAATTTAACAAAAAACATTTTGATCAGACTATAAACTAATCATGTACTTTGAAGTCACGGGTGATAGACGGGGAACCTACAGGAGAGCGAAATAAACTGCAACGTGAACTACTCGTATAAAAAGAGAAGGGGATACCTAATGAGGGGTGATAGTGTAGCTATGTGAAAACTGGTGGAATGTGAACTAAAAACAATATAAAAGAGTAATACAATTATTTTCGTCTGTAGTTGCCTCCTCGCGGCTTTGAACTTTTCTGCGATGGCTTTGGAAGCTCGTCTTTTTCCGCAAGAAGGATCTCGACGTTTTCAGCTTTTTCAAAAGCAACATCAGTTGTTTCTGAATTGAAGATAGGGAGAGGGAAAGATTAATAAAAGACTCACGCTTTATCTTCTTGATTAAGTTTTCGAGCGGATCAAGGCTGCTTGTAATAGAGCGGAGGATCTCTTGCATGTCAGCATTTTTATCCTGTTCTGCACGCTCCATGAGACTTTGCCACTGGGCGAAGCTCTCGAGGAATTGCGGCATTGAGTTCTCCATGAGGCTCATAGTCGCGTCTTCAGCCGTCTGCTGCTCGTCCTGGTTAAGATGATTTGTTAAGAAATGCAGGCGAAAGCAGAAAAGTGTACCTGAGCTTTTGTTATAGCAAGCATCTGTGGCGTGAACTGCTCTGCATTCTGCGTAGCAAGCATGTCCAAACAAGAGTCCTCCTCGGTGTTTTCCTCGAGGGTGACCTCTTCCATCAAGTCCTCGAGCTCGCGCTCATGGTCTTTGACAGAAAGACCTTTCACTCGATCAGCATATCTATAAGCAAGTTTGAAAGTTATCGACAAGAATTTCTTGTAAGGTACCTTAGCGTGTTGATTGTGTTTTCGCAGCTGCTAAATCCAGGGCTGAGCGTGGCGATCATGCAAGTCTTGCTATCTTCGCCAATGAAGCTGTCTCGCAGGACCTTGAAGAATGTAGTCAAACTTTTGCTTACCAAGACAAAAGCATACCTTTGTCAAAGTAGAGCCTCTAAAAGGCACGTGAAGGGCGTCTTTGCCCATTGCTCGAATGCATTCTTTGAGAGCCAGGAGCGACTTGTTGATGTCCGCCCCTTCCTGACGCGTTATGCGATCAGAACTCATCGTGTCAGCACCACGCTCGTTCCCAGCAAGATCGATGAGAGAGAACATGCCATGCGTTCGGTCCTCGTGAGTTTTTCTTCCAGGCGCGACCAGCGAGAGTTGAAAAACCGCGTGACTTCTCGAGGAGTTCGAGTTCGCAGATGTCTGGCCAGAGGTTCGGCAGCGTGAACCTTCACGAAGAACGCTGATGACATCATCAACAGTGTGAACGACTTGATCGACGAGTCCAACAGTTCTAGAATCAGATTGTTTTAAAGAGCAAGGCATGAATTTGCCTACCTAATCTTGCCCTGTTTGTCTTCTAAGATTCGCAATCTCTGAGAATTATTCAGCAGATCAAAAACCTTGTTCGCATAAATCTCAAAGAAGGACACCGTCAACTGAAGATGGGAGTACATCGGCTGGCGCAATTTTTTGAAGACATCTTCCGCAGCGAAGGCGTAGATGCCATTCGCACAGTTTTGATTCTTGCCGCTGAACTCTCCGCCCATTGTGTGCGTTTTCCCACTTCCAGTCTTATAAAAAAAATAATATTTAAAATCATGGAAAATATTTTACCTGTCCATATGCAAAACACGTAGCGCGCGTACCCTTGAAGATCGACTCGACGAGAGGTTTTGCAGTGTACTCGTAAACTTTCCTGTTATCGTCTTCAAGGTCAAAGACGTAATCGAACCGGAACGCGAGGTTTTCGAGATACTTCGTCAGATCAACTTTTGTCATGGGCTGATGAACGTACATGATATCCCCGCTGCGCGTTACCACGTCTGTTTCTTTGTTCTTAGTCTCCTTCTTGTTTAGAGGCCGCTTTCGTACGCAGACGTTGATCTTGTGATTCATACGCTTGTGAAGAGGAGGATGAACTGGATTTTCATCTCTCCATTCTTCGATCCTGAAAACAATTTCATAAAAAAGCAAGTCAAGAATTTTAACTTACATTTCCGCAAATTCCCATTGACTATCATTAACGTCGTGCTTTGCCTTGACCTGATCACGGACCTGCCTCTGCTTTGCCTGATTTTCTCTGCGCTCAATGCGCTCGTTCTGGATTTTATCGATATTGCGCACGGTCGGTTCTTTTTTGTTAAACACCTCAGTGCGGCGCACTTTCGAGGATGAGGACGATTTTGCTGTTGGAAGTCGGCTTTCAGAGCGCGATGAGACTGACGGAACTTCTCTTCGCACGGCCATAGCTGGGATTTTGTTTTCCTTTTTCAGTCGACTTAAAAAGGATTAACAAATGGGGTAAAGATGAACGGATTACCTTCCAGATGAAATCATGACTGATTTACGGCTCAAATTATCGGCCTCAGATTTAATATTTTCCGGCTTGAAGTTCTGAGGGCGAAGATGTGGGTTCAGATTGAAGACCATGTTCAAGCTCACGCCCTTGCCCTTGATATCATCGTGTTCAAACCATTCACAGTTAACCGTGTTCGGCTGCTCTATTGTTGTGACTAGCGCTTGGTGTTTCGAGCCATTAGAACGCTCAATGAGAATCTGAAAATCATATAAGTCTCTGATAGGCGTCACAATATCTGGTACTTACGCTCACGTCTTTCTTAACTCCTCCAAAATCTGTCGTCATTTCGAATAACCACAAATATTTATTCTGAATAAAAGAAAATATCAATATCGGTAAATATCTACTTTCAAAACGTCAATCGTGGAACTATGAAAGTCAGAATGATTAAAATCGGCGTTTTCATTGGATTCGAGTCGCACAAGTCGCTGCAGCAACGGCAGCTTTGTTTCCCCGAGTGAAGCAGGTTCGTGCGAGTGCAGCGTTAGATCGCGCGAGATGTGCGCGTAGCAGGGATAACAGAATTCAGCTGGGCAGTCGAGGCAAACGTACTTGATGTCGGATCGGATCTCTAGCTCGCAGACACCGCAATGGAAGAATGCAGAAGAACTTCCTAGGAGGAAAACATTAAATATTTGTGTTTGATAGTCAAAAAAATCTAGAGAAAAAAGAGAAAATCAAAAATATAGATGTATTGACGCGAAGCTTCGCTTCGCGCTTTCAAATTCGCTTTGGTCAGCAATTTTAAGACAAAATCTTTTTATCAACTTATTTCCTACTAAGAAATATCAGCCACAAAAATAATAATTCAAAAAAAACAATTTCATACCGAGTGACAAAAGTCGCTCCTTCATCTCCTCAAGTGCTCTGATCTGCTCTCTAATGTCATTTTCCCTCTGCGTGGCACTTCTGACTCGTTCTTTTATGAACTCATCCGGTTTCAGCCGCTCGCGCAGTTTCAATTTTTTCCCGCGTTCCTGCGCGCCTGGTATCTTCCGCGTGCGTTTGAGCTTCTTGAATTGCTTCTGCGCCTTGCTCGCTACTTGGACGTCGGTCTTCGTGCCAAGCTCGGCGGCGATCTTGCGCCAGCGATTCTGCGCAGGCACCTCTGCGGGAAACTTTTCTAACAATTCAAAGAACTTCGCATTCTCCGCTTCAGTCCAGCTCATCCCCGATTTGGTGCTCTAAAAATTGTAGCTTGAATCTGCAGCCTTTTTTTAGATCCTTTGAGACAGTCACTAAATCAGATTGAAAAATACTAACACCGGAGGATATAATCACGGAGAGGCACAGCAAGTGAAAGGATGCATTTTTTTATAAAAAAACCGTCTCAATTTTTGCGCTACAGAGGTTTGAGGATTCGACGAGAACGATTTCCGTCGAGTGACATACTTATCTATTTCAGGCTAAAAGTATTAAGAGAGCAGGGTATCTCATAAGCTCTAAATTAGCATTTTCCTTCAGCAATACATTGCTTGAGCTCTTCCGGCAACGGCAGTTTCGAGTGTTTTGACTCAAAATGCATCTTGTATGTTTTTGGGTCGCCCATCTGTGTTCTGCAGACCTAAAAATCGCGTAAGAGCAATCACTTGATTATAAATTTATTACATATAAATGGATATAGAGAATAACTATAAAATTACGGCGCAGTTGAATTTGAGAGCTGCTCGAGCAGCGGCTTTTTGGTCCGTTCCCTTTGCCTTCTTGAGCTTGGCCTGTCGCTCCGCGTTCTTTTGCTGCGACTGGATTTTTTGCTGTCCTCGAGCCATTCTTAAAGGAAAAAAATGAAAGTTCTTTTTTTATAAAAATATATTTTAAATTTTAAAAGATGCATATAAAAATAAGATATCGTCAAAAGATTCGAGAAAATCAGGCCTTTCCTCTTGTCGTGTGATCGTAGAACACAACTTCTTCGAAGAACTTTGATTTTATTCTCAGACGCGTCGTATTGTCTCCTGGACTCGCGACTTTTGGATCGACATTTATTTGCTTGCGGTCTAATTTTGACTTGAAGAGTAGCCCGCCGATGTTCTCAGAGTCCACCTGAAGGATGGGGTTGAAAGCCTGTAGTAAAAAGCTGTCTCACGTCATAATACGGGCTCGCGTTGATCTGGCAGTGCTGCGTATCCCAGTTGAAGAAGCTAAGATCTGTGTTTCGCGGAATCAAACGTTTTTTTCCAGCAAAGATCTGCTGAAACTCATCTGTCTATAAAAGCCTTAAAAACTCTTTCTAACTTAGACTAAAAATCAACCTTCAAACGATGCGCATAATCGATGTATCCGGAAATCTCTTGTCCACGAGTGTTTTTAGTCCGGATGAAAATGATCGACGTCATTTTCAGATGTATGTTTGCTTCTTCCCGCTCTGCAAGAGCCTTGAGAAACGGATCGTTCAACTCTTTGCCATAATGACACATGCCACCAGCGTTGTTTCGCTTCGCAATTCTAGCGAGCTCTGCGGCAGCCTTTTTCGCCTCAAAGTCGCTTCGCTTCATGACTTCACCGGCAGAGCCATATCCGAGTTCGACGAGTTGCCGGGCGACTTCCTCGTCCTCAAGATAGAACATGTCTTTTTTGCTGACAAGGGAATCGAGAAAGTCTTCGTAAGTCTCATGAGCCATCACAATCTCGAGGTTTGAGATATCTTCCTCAGCCATTTTGCGTCTTAAAGATTGAATATAAAAATGCTTTCATATATCGGCAGTCAACAGAAATTGGGTTTATCAGGTTTGTACAGTCAAAAAGGACGGCAGAAAATCACCAGTCTCCAAAGTCTGACAAATTTTTGGAACTTTTTGGGACTTTTTTCGAAGATGAGGCTTCAGAAACAGATGCGCTATCGTCATTTACTCGCTTGAGCTTATTTTTGTTTATGTATTTGCCGACGCCAGAAGAGTAAGTCTTTAGTTTCTCTGTTGGAACAACTTTTTTCTGCCCAGAAAGTGCTTCTTTTTCGTTATCGTCCTAGATTTATTTGAATAACAAATGGCGGTGATCAGCTGACCTTATCACGAGCGGCTTGAAGTAGTTTTTCTGCTTCGGGAAAAGGATCTTCGAAGACTTCTGTCGATAGAATTTTAATATCTTCAGCTGGACGATCTGTTTTCTTGTCCGTCTTTGACAATTCCATTGTCCGTAGTGTATCACCACCGCCAACAAGCCGGCCGAATACTGTATGCTAAGAACGTAAGATAATTATACTGCTCTTTTTACGCTCGTATTGAAGGTTTAAAAACTTACCTTTCCATCAAGATGTTGACATTGTGCATAAGTAATGAAAAACTGGCTCCCATTCGTGTTTGGCCCCGAATTCGCCATGGAGACAATGCCCCTGAAAAAAGCTTGTCAGCGGATTAATCTTAGATGTGATTCTCTCACCTCTTGTTGTGCATCAAATGGCCAAGCTTAAACTCGTCTTCAAATTTACCGCCCCATATTGACTCACCACCATCGCCAACACCTGTTGGGTCTCCACCCTTAATTGAAACTAGAATTTTGATAAAAAAGTGAGTGCTACTTGAATTATAAAGCTTCTTATATTCCTATGAAATATCGTATTGTTGTAGTAGCCATTCTGGCAATGTTTTAAAAAGTTTTCTGCCGTTTTAGGCACGTGTTTTGCATGAACTTCAATGTTTAAGTCGCCGAGAGTCGTTTTGATTTGAACATATGCGTTTTTCTTGACGAATTGGTAAACAACAGCTCTGTCATCTTTCAGTGCAAGTTCCGAGTCCGTAATTGGCATCATACAGGTACTTGTGAAAGCCATTCCCATCTTGCCTGTCGTAAAGTGGGCAGCGCTGTATTTGTCCAGTCTTTTGGATTGATCATTGTGCGTTTTAACTTCTTTGGAATCGCGCAGAAGCCCAGCTCCTTTGCCTTTAAGGATCTGCGACTCACGGAGCTCTTTCATCACATCTTTAGTCTCTTGGTTTGCTTTTCTGACAGTCTTCTTGTCATCTTCATCATTTAATTTCAGCCCGTTCTTCAAGTGGTGAAAGCTTGTGATGTTAAACTTGTCCAAGTAAACTGGATCTTGTACAGTAACGATATCAGCTCGCTTGAATGGCTTGTCGTTGATCAAATCCTTAAAGTTCTTAGCCTTGAAGCACAGCTGCTCAATTGCCTCCATCGAGTAAACATTTCCAGTGGCCATGTTGACCACAATGTGCGAGTTGTCGGAGAACTCACGGAAGAGCACCGGACAGTGGTACTTATTCTCCGCATTTTTAAACCAGGTCATTTTGATGAGATCTCCAGCTTTCATTTTTTTGCCCGTCACTGGATTGATTCCATATTGCTTCAGCCACGGGACGATATTCAGAAGCTCGAAGCAGCGACCTTCTGTGTCACACATTGGGTTGTCAAAGGGAGCTAGAGAAGCCGTTTAACGAATGTACTCTTCCTTGATTTCATTACCTAGAGATATGCAGCATGAGTAGTATGGAAGTCTTTTGAACTGTCTTGGGTCATTTTTCTTTTTGTAACCTCCAAACTCGTGCTCCCACTCACATGAACGAATATAAAGCTTATCCTTCGAGTGCCGATGCTTTTTGAAACCCATTCTCTATATTATGTCACACGTTAATCGTTTGATTTACTCATTTATCAACATTTTTAAACAATCTTAGAAGCTGAAAAGATTTATGACATTTTTTGATTGCGATATTTTATTTAAACGATGCACAAAGAGAAATCAAAAGAATCAAGGTTTTTTAAAGCACTGCCACAGACAGATTCCAGAAAGAGTAATGATGCTACCCATGTAACAATAATCAAAAGCGGTGTAATCTTTATCTTCAAGCTTAGTGATTCGTTTTTCAAACTCGGCAAGATAGTCGTGGATTTCGAGATTCTGAGTAAAGAGCTCGTCGATCTGCTGTTCAACTTCTTGCGCTTAATTTTGGTCACAACGTGTTATCAAGACATCACTACTTTATATTTGTTAGAGGGTTTTTTTGATCATATGATACGTTTGCTAAACGATTTAGTGGCCAATCCTAGAGGTCTAGGACTCATGATCCTTGGCTTGGGAGTACTTGTATCGCGCATCTGTCTACCACTAGGGTCAGGGCAAACCTCATTCGACTGTGACTGAGGTATGAACTCCTGAAAGGTCGAGTTAAACTCTTGAATTCCATCCAGAAACTCCTCGACGACAAGTGAGTCTGCTCTGATGTTCCTTGCTGGAGCTCTCATGCTGTAGTCGTCGTCGGCATTCATAAAATCGTACTGCGCTTCCCAAACCATGCTCTGGCTTGCCAAGCCAACTGGGTGGTCAAGCTCGGTTCCTCCGCAGTCATCATCATCGTATGGTGCGATCATTTTCGGCGCGCGCATTTCAAGATCAGCGCTTGGCTGAGGGATCTGCTCGTCCAGCGGCACGTTTTCCCGAAGATTTAGTGATCTGGGAACTCGCATATTTTTATTTATGCTCTCGGAAATCTCTTTTTCAATCGGCAAATCGGCCAGGCAATCGCTGAAGGTGTCCATAATAGGTGCTAAATTTTTGTCATAAGAAAAGCGAGGTCTCTCTTTTAGTAGAAACAGAAAATTTCAAACATGATTACCTTGATAAATGAAGAGACAAAACTAAACTTACACGCAAAAACGGAAAGACAAATCGGTGCATTCTAGAAAAAACTGTTTAGTGACAGTGATTCATAGTTTTCGAGTGGAAATTCTGTTTGATAAAAGACATCTCTGAGGAGTTAAATATTTATTTACAAAATAACTGTAGAAACAAAGTTGGGTGGCAGTTAAAAGATTGAACTTGTTGAGATAAAAGTGAAATAAAAGTGTAGCTACAGATAATAATTTAACTCTACTCTTTCTTTTTTATGGTTTTCTTTCAGTTCGCCATCTCTTCTCTTTCATAGAAATCAAGTGGTAAATCCAGACGATACAGGAGTTTGGGTGAGAGCACCCGCATCTTCGCTACTTTCTTATTCTATGATTCGTTGTGAGAATTTAAGTTAAAAATATACAATTACCAAATCCTGAATTTCTCTGTTCCACTCGATCTTATTACACAACTTGAAGCCCTGGACAGCTTTGATTGCTTCATTGGCAACCAGACACGCCTGCTCGCTTTTGCTTCCCTTGCACTTCGACAACTCGCTCAGCAAGACTTTGAGTTTTCCCATTGCAGTCTCGTGTGCAGAGTCAATGCAACGCCCGTAGCACTTCAAGTAAGCGTAAAAGCTGTGCACTTGCAGTACAAAATCTTTTAGTTTTGATTTAAGGAGATAAATGAAAAGGAAGAACTTACGTTCGACCTCATTTTGGGACAGATTATCAGAGAATCCACCAACATTAAGATTTTTTCCCGAGAAGGTTATGATAAATCGGGTGAAAACTGATTTGATGACTTTCTTTGCCCACTCGTAACTCTTCACATTCACTAACAGTTGAAACGCATCTCTTCCTGAGTCAAGACTCTATAAAAAGTTAAAATATGTCTTTGGGCCCCTTGTCTTACCCTTTCTTGTACATTTTCGATACCAAGCGATAACTCATTTTTTCTAATAGCAAAAACTGTGTCAGTTATTCGTTTCATTATTCCGTGAAATTCTTTCGAATTCTTTAGTTTGACACCAGTATTGTCGGGAAAAACTTGCTTGGGTATATTCTTTGAATAGAAATGCAATTCGCCGATGTAGACATTGTGCTAGAATTTAAGTTAGTAAAAGATGACTTTGAACAGAGGTTACCTTTTCCTGAGTGTATTCTAAGATGGCGAGATAAGGAAGGAAATTCAGGAGTTTGGAGGAGATACCGTCTCCAAGGAAGAGCTCGGGAATTATTTTCTTGGCCATCAAACAGAAGGTGTCTAAGATATTCTCTTTAATTAGAGCTAAAGATGATCACTTACAAAAAACAATCGCAGAGTTTGGTCCTGCACATTTCTTGTCT
>JAOXNJ010017567.1:0-10238 GCA_028566655.1 Metis holothuriae
CGAAAAAAAAATCTCGACTCTCGAAAAATTTTGTACTTTCGAGAAATCGAGAATTCTCGGTCTCGGAAAAACAGCTACTTTTGGACTACTCATTCCAAAATGAGGTCTCTTCTTTTAATTCTTGATTACTTGGCTTAGAGTTGAAGTTTGTAGATATCCATTTAACAAGAAAAAAAGTACACATTGTGGGCTTCATTTTGAGTCCAAAAACAAGTCCATCGCCTCCTTTTGCCTTACATGAACCATTTACGTACCGGGTTTTTCCGTAGGATCGTCTACAAATTACCTCCGCATTTTCCCCAATTTTGCAGAGACCTGCAACGTTTCCACCGTCCTCGAAGAACAAGACAGCTCTGCTACTCCCTTGCATCCCGTGATCATGGCGGGAAACAGCACAGAGGTCGATTGCGGCGAGAACCACTTCTTCGCGGGCACGACATCGCAGACGTTGATTGTGGAATGCCAGGAGGAGGGGACACTGGTGCAACTCCATAATGGGACAGCCTTCAACCCCACATGTGGTAGGACAAATATCTCTAATATGCATGTTGCCACTCCCTGCCCAGTCAATTTTCTGTTCGAGAGAGCGACCAAAATGGCTTGGAGATCAAACTCTGTTAATTACATTCTCCGATTTTAAGCCACCTTATATGTAGCACTTAATTAGCTAGTAAATTAATTTGCAGTTTTAAGTCATTTTTTAAGACGCACTAAAAACCCTATTAATTATATGTACATACAGTAGATGAATGTACCTATGAGGTGCCTTCAATAGGTATTAAAAAAGAAAAAAATCCCTTAATGTATTTGCACTTACTCATAATCTTGAAACTTCCCTCTGGCATTAGAGAGTTTTTTTTTCCTATTTGATTTTGAACACACCTCATACTAATGTGAGGGCCTTTTGTCCCCCTTTTTTAGTGTCGACCTGCGACATTGAAGCCTTGATCGCTTCTGAAAGCCTTGCCTGGAGCAACAGCACCGTCATCACGAAAGGAGAGACTGCATTCGTCCATTGCGCCGACAATCACGTGTTCGAATTCGACAACACGAGGTCGGAGGCAACCGTGGAGTGCGTTGAGAACGGAGCCATTAAAGAACATCGAAACAATGCCAACTTCACTCCCAGATGCGTGCCAGGCAAGTCGCAATGACTATTTTGTACCGAGCCTTGTTTTAGATAGTACAGTAAATTTTAAGTAACGTTGTTGGACCATTTCCTTTGATGGTCTTCAATTGCAATTTTTTTTCAAAAAACTCTTTAAAATGAAATGCCCAAAACTTCATTATTGGTGTTTGTCTAAAACCCCCAGATAAGAGTTATTTGCCTTGTGTCCTATTATTAAAAAAGCTTTTGACTGTTGTTAGTTCCCGGGCTGAAAAAAAATTGAGAAATTTTTTTTAAGAGGCTGAGAAAAATTGGGAAAATATCTTTATCTTTAGGTGAAGAATTTCGACAAAAATATTTGAATAAAGGTTTTGATTTTTGTCACTTTTTCACCCAAAACCTATTTATGAAATATTTGAGGAAATTTGAAAAAACTTTGATTTGAAACAGCTTGAAATTTAGCAAAAAGGATTTACAAAATATCGAAAATTTAAACCTGTTTTAAACGAGTTTTCTTCCGGAAAGGCGGGGAAACCGCAAAACTTAAAAATGGGGGAAAATAGTTAAGGTATTACAGTAAAATCTCACTTTAACCTATCTGAGTTCAACGTATAATCTCACTTCAACGTATTTTTCTTGGTGACGGATTTTTATGTAGTAAAATTACTCAGTTTAATATACAGGGTTACAACGATAAACTGTCGCATTTGTTTTTATAGTTTCTCCAACCTTGTTCATGCAGTACAAACTACAGAGGAACAATCTTTTAAACTCTTGCCTAACCTCTTTGTGTTTATAATGTTTGAAATGGACGAAACTTTCTTTTGGAATTGTAGTTGAGATAGTAATGAATATTTCCAAATACTTTGCTTTTGCAATTTGGCCTCAGCTTAATGTTCAAAATTTTGGGTGAAAATTAGACAATTTATCATTGTAACTATGCAACTTAGACCAATGGGTGTACACTTCTGAAAGAGTCTAACTCATTGCAAAGCAACAATAGGAAGAAGGTGTAAAAATAAGAAATAAAGACAGTTACATAAGCTTCAAATTTTACTTCAATGACATTCCTCTCTGATTTGCCAGTCTTGGATGAGAATGCATTGAAAAATACGACAATTTGTCGTTGTAACCCTGTATTTTTCCATCCAAGTCTTCATTTCATAAATCTCAGTTTAACGTATTTTTTCTCCTCAGGAGTGAAGTTGTTATTTACTACATTAGTAGTTCATTGCAGGAAACAAAGTTGTTATGTTAGTACTTGTGTTCCTTATTTATGTTAGTACGTTAAACTGAGATTTTACTCACTTTACTGTATTTTTTTCTGCTACGAAAAAATACATTTAGGTAAGTGAGATTCGACTGTATTGATGAATGAAGGGCAAAAAATTTATGAAATACAATATTTTTTTAGGTTTTTAACCTTTTTCGCGGGCTCTATTCATAACCATTGTTGCCATGAACAACTTGTTACATCAAATATGTAGTTTCCTCTCCAATGAAATTGTAGGGAGCTGCGCAATCCCCTGGGACGATATTACCAAGGCCAACATGACGACGGACTCGACCTTCAGCGAGATCGCCTTGAACGAAGGAATCAGTCTCACGTGCTCAGACGGATTCGTGCTAAACGAGCGGATGCTTCAGGATTTTGAGGCCGGCTTCAAAGACACCATGTGGAATCTCGACACAACCAACATGAGCATGACCTGCGTCCAGCCGCTCTCAGGATTGCAACCAGCCACTTTCCTGGCCCCCATCTGCTCACCTGGTAAATATCCAATTTAGCTTACAACTTCATTATTTGCCAGTTTGCAGTTCTCGATTGATTTTCAGAGCCCAAGGAGTGCCACTACAACGCCACATATCTCGGCGAGTCCTATCATCTCAGCCCCATCAAACCCGATGATCCAGACGTGGTGGAAGAGAACGCCAGCCTGATGTTGCGGTGTCAGAACGGCTTCGTCATCGACTGGAACGTCGTCAACAACTCCTTGTCGTGGCCAAATGGAATTGCAAACGTGGTTGCGAGTGAGAACGCCTTTTTCGTGACCTGCAACAACGAAGGAGAGCTCGTGCCCCCATTGGAGCCCGGTATCTGCGTCCCAGGTGATTTTTCATTCAGTGCCAATCGACATTTAGCGATGACCACTTGTGCATCTTACTTGTTCTTCATGCCAAGGTCGCTGCGAAATTCCGTGGGAGAGCATAAACGCCGCCAACATGACGACGGATCCAGTGAGCAATGCAACCGAGATAGGCTTTCATGAGTCGCTCGTTCTCAGGTGCATTGACGGATTTCTCCTGGACGAAAACATGCTCCAAGAATTCCAACGTGGCTTCTTCTTTTCGATGTGGAGCTTTGATGCCCACACCATGAAGGCCACGTGTGTCAACCCCGGGTTGGGAACGCAGCCTCATGGCACAACCTCGCCCATCTGCTTACCTGGTAAAAGTCTTGTTTCAAAGAGCCTTATGTAGGTACATTTGCAACAGCGCAATTTCTGAATTTTGAGTTGCTTTCAAGTCCATTGATGGCCAATCCTTCTTTTTATCTCAGAACCCGCGACCTGCGACTACAGCCAATTTCTAGAACTCCATCATCTCGTCGCCCTCAATGGCTCAAGTGAAAACTTGCTGCAGGAGAAGCAGGTGCTGCAGGTCCAGTGTCAGAGCGACTACGAAATCAACCGGGAAGTTCTGCAGTCCCTCGATATTGCAGAGCAAAGTGTGAATGGGGTCAACTTCTTCCTCGTGACCTGCGACAGTCACGGAAATTTAACCCAACTCGGCCACGACATCTGCTTGCAAGGTGATTTCGAGCACATGTTAGTTGATGATAAAAAGATCTTTGATTAATGACCAAGTAAATGTGGCTTTGCAGAGACCCTGAAATGCGAATACAACCATACTATCAACAAGACCGGCCTCGTCACAGATTCCTCGGTTGCTTGGCCCCTCAAGATCAACGACGTTGTAATCCTCACTTGTCCCGAAGGCCTTACGCTCTACAACTCAATCTACCAAGAGAATGCGCAGTACCTCAATAACACCTTCGAGAGTAAAGGGTTAAGCCTGAATGAAAGATCAGTTAGCGTGATGTGCTCTGAGAATGACAATGGTCAAGCAGAACTGCAACCCAGTCCCAGTGAGTGGACAAATCGTCTAAATTGCACAGCGCCCGAAACGACAACTATTACTACTTCTACGACCACCTCGTCGCCTGCTCCCTTGACGTGCGAGTGTCCAAAGGACTTTAAATTCGGGCACACAGGTCTGATGGTGGCCAACAGTTCCGATTGTCCTGTGACCCTCAACACTCAATTGGCCCTTGTCTGTGCACCTCGTACGGTGCTCAACGTCAGCCTGGACGACAATGACCGCTTTGTGAAAATGTTAAGGAAAAGTGGAGGTCGCTACAGTCCTAAGAATGGCACAGTTTACATCTATTGTAAGGAGTTCGTAGCACTTAACAAGGCCGATTTTACACCGTCCCCCAGCACGTGGAACACTTCGAGCCCTTGTCACGACCCCTTGACAACAAGCTCTTTGTCGACGAAGACGAGCCCAGCCTCGACCACCTCATCTCCCTTGGCCAACACGACGACCTCCTTGTCAACTATCGAGAGTACCACCACGACTACTACTCCTGTCTCCATTCCAAGTATGTTTGTTGTGTCCAAAATCTCTTTAGTTGATCCCACTGTATTTTTCATTCTTCAAATAGTATGCACTTTCATTGATGCAAATCTAGCTGTTCTAACCCATATATTCATGTCCACATTATTATGAGGTACCTATATATTGATGATATTGTTGATTCTGACCCTCTGCTAGAAGCCTTGGAGGGGTGCAGGGTGAGCGATTTGCCCCCGGTGCCTACGGGGGCCATCGAGAAGTTCTGGACCTCCGGTCGCCTTTCGGGTCAAATACCTTGCATAGAGAGAGGCTTCACTTTCGATGAGGATCTGCTTCGCTTGAAGGTCGAAAAAGTCACCTACAGTGGTCCCACTGCTCAGTACAGCATTTACGTGGAGTTGGATCAGAGTGCAGGCAAGGATTTGATCGATTTCTCCATCAAGTTGTCGAGCGACCAGGTCTTCAAGGAGTTCACCGAAGCCAACATCGTGGCCGAGGTGAGCCCAAAGCTCTCTCTCCATTTTAAGATACAAAAATATCTGAATCGAGCCAACTTTTACTGCAAGCAAATTTGTCATTGATAATATGACATGTTATTTAGAGCAATGTAGGCGTGTCCACGGGATCCAATCACAATCACGACATTTGGAATGTGGCCACGCGTCTCTACTTCACCGGGAACCAGGCCAACTGGATCCACTTCAGCATGAGCGTCCATTTCGAGGAGGATCCGGGTTCCACCGAGTATTGTCTGCGGAATCTGAGCATCGCGTCGGAATTCCCCCTCCAAATGTGCACGTCCGAGGTCCCCGAGGAGAGCGACGAAGTGGTGAACATCGGGGCCCAAGTGATGCAGCACTGCATCGAGGACAGCACAGAGACCTTCCTGAAGCTCAATAATGAACTCGCCGATAGCAGCTACATCCTCTTCACCTGTCAAGAGGACTCGCAATGGATGCCCAACACTGCACGCTACACCAAATGCGTGTCCAGTAAGACAAAACCTTTTTTCCTTATTGGATCTCATTCTCTAATTGGACTAACAATACATGATTTTTTGTAATTATCAGAAGATTGGGTGCCACCCAAGGGGTGCAGAGTGAGCGATCTGCCCCCGGTGCCGGAGGCGGTGCAGCTCCAGCGTTGGAGCCTGGGTCAGCACTCGACTGAGGCTCCTTGTGTCCAGCAAGGCCATGAAAGCTCCGAAAATGGGATTCGTTTGAATGTCGATTCACTATCATCTGCAATCTCGGATCCTGAAATCTCCGTCACCTACGGAGTTACAGTGTCGACGAATATCGATCGATTGAGAGGCTTCACAATCGTCTTTTTCAGCGACCAGGAAATCCATGGATACTCTCTCAGTGCCGAGGTCAAATAGACTAAAGTACTTGCATATTAGTTGCTATTAATGCAGTAAATAAAATATTTTCCTCCATTGATTGACAGAACGGCTTAACTGTCACTGAGCATGGCAAGTTTGGGGACAAATGGAATCGGGCCACAAATCTACACTTCCCCGACAACACGGGGACATCGGTCTCCTTCAGTCTCAGCATCCAGTTCATGCAACAAGCGACCGAATATTGCATTAGAGGTCTCAATATCACCTCCTTGTGGCCCTATAACGTCTTCGAGCACCCCTTGGACCCCACCACCGACAACTCCATGATGAACCCCTTCTCCAAGGTCAAGTACACCTGCATCTCCGAGACCGCGCGCTTCTTGGAAGAGGATAACTCTGTGTCCAATATCAGTCACAGGATCTACCAATGTAGAGACAACCAGTGGAGGGCCGGGCATGCCAATGTCACGGAATGCGTTGAACGTACGTGAATTACTACAAAAAAGGTCTTTTTTATGGCACTTTTTGAGCATTTATAAACAACACTTTCTTGGTGATTTCAGCCATGAATACGACAACTACAAGCTCTACGACAACTACGACCAACTTCAGCACCTCCCCCGACTATAAGCAGAATTCCTGCAACATTTCCCAGCTGCCACTCAATCTTCGAGTGAAGGAGAGTCATGAGATGATTCTAGGCAATTACGAGATAGCAGAGCTAGAGTGTATCGATAGCCACTACACACCGCAATCAATTGCCTCAAACAACACTTTGATCTGCAATAATGGCGAATTAGAGTTCAATAAGGAGTGTGTAGAGCGACTTTATTGTAATGGGCAAGATTTGCCCACTGATTATGACGATATTCTGGAGGGAAGGTACCTCCATGCATTGGGCATGCCCTATGATCAAGAGTGCGAATTGACCTCTGACACGAATTGGCAGTGTCAGAATGTGAATGATGACACTTGCAAATTCGTGACAATAAGGCAGACAATGGCCACTGCCAAAACCATGAATCTGGTGGTAAAGGTCAGTAGTGAGGCCAATGAGGGAAGAGCCGACTACAATCACCTGCTGGCTCTCATCTTCAGTCGACCCGTGGAAAGTGTCACTGCGGTGAGATATATAAAAGATTCGACATTTATGACGCATTATAGAGAAGATCAAAATATGTACACTTACAACAAATGATTATCCTTCTTTTTAACTTTTAATAGAAGCCTGGAGGGGGCAGTACAGTAATAATTAAACGGGGCCCGTACATGGTCGAAATAGAATTCCACGGCAATGAGTCTGATCCCGAGTCGAACGCGCTCGACAAGGAGCACAGCGTGAACATCGTCTTCGACGAGACTCAGACCACAATGCCCAGATTATTGGGCATCAGATGCGCACCCGATGCGTGGAGCCGACATTTCTTCTACAATTACAGACCCAATCAGTTCCTGGTGGGCGATACTTTTACCTACACCTGCATCAAGCCCGAGAACGAGATTCCCTCCGGGACACTTCGACCCAGTTGGATGCAGGCCACGTTCAGGTGCAACAACCAAGGTCAGTGGGTGCCCATCAGCAACGACAGCACCTCCTTCCCGTGGAACGTCTGCGAGAAGTTCTGCCACAACCTGCCCGCCTCCATCGACAGCAGGGGCCACTTCGTGGACAGCAACGGCAACTTGGTGGACGGGAGCAGCGTCAAGGTCGGCTCCAGCGTCAGCTACAGCTGCAACGAGACCACCTTCGGCCTCATGCACAGTTACGACGGGAATCGCTTGTTTGGAACAGAGCAAATCTTCAATTGTGTCCAGGAAGGAGTGCTGGAGTCCGTGCTGGTAACAAAGGCCAATTTCAAAAAGAATTCTTGTACAAAATTTTGATTTCTGTTCTTTTGCTAGACGGAAGTGAAGCATGGAGCTGCCACGAACTTATCCATAACCGATGTCACCAGGTAACTGGAAATCTTCAATTTCGACTTTATATTAGCAAAATTTTATGATCTATCAAATGTACTCGTAATTTTTGAACGTTATTTGCAGCACTCTGCCCTGTATGCCGAGATACTGTGTCGTCGACTCCATCCGCAACTCGACCAAGGGCTGGAACATTCCGGTTGACGCACCTGAACTCGTAGATGTCTCATCCAAACAACTCATTTTAGAGTGCAACAACGTCACAAGAGAAATTGAATGCTCGGGTAAGGGGAAATTCGAACTGCATGAATTACAGCCATGTGTAATGTCGACAACCACAACAAGCACAGTGTCCACTTCAGCCACGACAACCACATCAGACACCACAACATTCCCTGAATCCACCATGACAACATTTATCACGAGTGAATCGATTCCAAACTCGACCTCAACTAATATGACTCCAACTCCTACAAGTACTTCGACCTCAACGACTTCTACTTGGAGCTCAAGTTCGTCCACACAAACCTCGACTACAATGACCTCTACTGAGACTTCGAGAGCGACGTCGACCCCAATCTCTTCCCCGACGCAAACTTCGACTTTGGAAACTACGCTAACTTCGACTGGATCCGCAAGGACCTCAACAATGGCTTATGAAACCTCGAGCCAAAGTGCTTCTAGTACCACTTCGGAATCGACCACGACCTCCACTTGGGCAACTGATAGCTCTGCAGAATGGACTTCTGAAACCACATCCTCAACAATTCCTCGATCATCCAGCACATCTTCGGGTACCAGTTCACTGAGACAAACATCTTATCAAACATCATCTTCTTCCTCGTCAACTTCTTCTGCATCAGCCTCAATCACTGCTACAATGATCCCCGAAGAAGCAGCTGGAAGTTCATCATCCACAGCCTCAAATACTCGGCTCAATGACATAGAGACATCGCCTTCAAAATTGGCCTCAACCACTGCAGGATTGGTGACAGGTGGAGTATTAGGTGTCGAAAGGCCATCAACAACCTCATCTGCTACATTGACAACACCAATGCAATCAACCTTCTATGAATCTTCTCCGACCAAGAAAAGGTCGATTACAGAAGCAACCTCAACCCACATCATGACCTCTGCTACTAAGGCATCTATTAAATCAACTGCAGCTCAGGATGCTGCAGGTGAAATGATGAGTTCAAGCTCAACAACAGTTCAAGTTACCACTGATCAATCTTCTATGTGGGGCTCAGAATCATCAGTATCAGTGGCATCAGTAAACTCAAAGAGCTCAACTGAAGCACCAAATGTAGAATTATCACCTGAATCGTTCTCAACACCAACTTTGGGGCCTGAAAGTACTATGACCCCACCATCAAAATCCGTCTCGGTGAAGGCACCCAATCAAACTTATACCATGGCATCAGACCTGGCATCGGCATCAGCAGCATCACCGGCATCAAATGCGGCATCGGGTCCGGCACTAACTGCTAATGATTCCGTGGGATCACCTTCTAATGAGACAGTGGAAATTAGTACTAATGAACCAGTGGGATCTGGTATTAGTAGTACAATGGGATCTGCTTCTAATGAGACAGTGGGATCGAGTTCGAATGAAACCACTGGGGCTCCTAATGAGACAGCAGTAACATCCTCATATGATTCAGTGGGATCTGCTTCGAATGAGACAGCGGGACTTGATCCAAATGGTACAGTGGGATCAAATGAAACAACAGGATCACTTGGATCTTCTTCAAATGAGACAGTGGGAACTGGTGCTAATGAGACAGTGGGAACTGGTGCTAATGAGACAGTGGGAACTGGTCCTAATGAGACTATGGGATCAAATCAAACATCAAATGGATCATTGGGAACTACTCCGAATGAGACAGTGGGAACTGGTGCTAATGAGACAGTGGGAACTGGTCCTAATGAGACTATGGGAACTGGTCCTAATGAGACTATGGGATCAAATCAAACATCAAATGGATCACTGGGAACTACTCCGAATGAGACAGTGGGAACTGGTCCTAATGAGACTATGGGATCAAATAAAACATCAAATGGATCACTTGGAACAGCTTCTAATGAGACAATGGGAGCTGCTCAAAATGGTACAGAGGGATCAAATGAAACACCAGGATCACTTGGATCTGCTTCTAATGAGACAATGGGAGCTGCTCAAAATGGTACAGAGGGATCAAATGAAACACCAGGATCACTTGGATCTGC
>JAOXNJ010017678.1:0-13675 GCA_028566655.1 Metis holothuriae
ATCAAGGCCAAGAACGACATGGGCGAGGCCGAGTCCGAGGCCAAGTTGAAGGTGAACACCTTGCCCAGGCCCTCGCCCATGGAGGACGCGGAGGCCGTGGAGGGTGACAGTCACACCTTTGTTGTGACCTGTGTCGCCGACCCCGTAGCCGAGTGTCAGTGGACAAAGGACGGGCAGCCCATCGACCTGGCGGACAAGGAGCACTTCGAGGTCGAGCACGACGGTGAAACCTACAAGCTGACCATCAAGAACTTGGACAAGGACGCACATCCAGGCGTCTACGGGGCCAACTTCAGCAATGTCGCCGGCGACGCCGCCGTGGAGGCCAAGCTCGACGTCATTAGTAATTAAGAAGGATTAAAGAGAATTTGTTAAAAGCAAGTTTTACACAATTTCATGTTTGTATGGGTAATGAATCTTGAATGCAGGTCAGGAGGAGTTGAAGGAACCGAAGTGCCTGAACGATCTGGAGGACAAGAAGGTGAAGAAGGGAAACGACACCTTCTTTGAGATCAAGATCAGAGGCAATCCCGAGCCCGACGTAAAATGGTCAGAAGCAAAAAAAAATAAATCATTTTTTTTTTTTTAATGGCAAATTTGAAGTTGAAATTAAAAGCTAACATTTTCATGTTTAGGTACTTGGATGACAAAGAATTAAGCCCGGGTCCGCACTTCAAGATGTCGGTGAACGACGACTTCGTCTACCGCCTCGACGTCGTCGACGCCACAGAGGACATGAAGGGCAGAATCAAGGTCGTGGCCACCAACGAGAACGGACAGGACCAGAGAGAGGTAATTAAAATAACTAAAAAATATTGCGAGTATAAACGATTTTTTCCAGTAAATAAGACGTCAAAATTTAATGTTAAAGGCCAATTTGGACGTGATCTACCCACCGGAAGTGGAACCCATCAAGGACGCCAGAGTGGGTCCGGGCGAGACGGCTGTGCTTGAGTGCAGAGTCAAGTCGAATCCCTTGGCCAAAGTTAGTTGGGCCAGGAAGAAGAGCGACGGATCTCTTGAACCAATTGACCTTAAACCAATTACTATGGACTTGGGGGACATGAATAAGGGAAAAGCTGAGGATAAGGACAAGAAAGAGAAGGACAAGGATAAGAAGGGCAAGAGGGATAAGGAGAGCAAGAGGGACGAGAAAGAGAAAGAGAAGAATAAGGAAGACAAGAAGGAGGGCAAATGGGATAGGTAAGAAACGAAACTTTTTAAAGTCTGTATTTTAATTAAACTAGAAGAGTATGAGAGATATAATTAACTAATATCCATTGAAACACTGTTAAAGGATTGAATTGGAGGTGGAGCAAGAAGAAGGACCCTGGTCAACGCATCGTCTGCGTCTCTCAGACGCACTTATAACCGACACAGCCAACTTCGTTTTAGTTGCCATCAATGACGTGGGCAAGGCAGAGGCACCTGGAAAAATCGAGGTGTTCGTCGAGCCGCCAGCCTTCATTGTTCCTCTCAAGGATTTGGAGTGTCGTCTTAAAACCAAACAGAAATTGGAGTGCACTGTCAAGGGAGTGCCTAAGCCCAATATTGAGTGGTTTAAAAACGGGAACAAAGTCGACTTGGACAACAAGAAGATCAGCCTGGAGACCTGGGAGGAGGAGGACGACGAACACGGTACAGTTATCAAGAGCATTCTGACCATTGACGACATCGACATGGACGACTTCGGAGAGGCATGGATAACATTGAAACGATGTGTAACGAAAATGATTTTAGAATTAACTGATATTTGTCCTAACGCAGTACGAGGCCGTAGCGACCAATGAGGCTGGTAGTACCACTTCTCCCGGTTCGTTGCGCCTGCAGTTGTTGAAGCCGAGCATCAAGGGCGATTTCCCCAAATTGTTAGAGTTGGACGACGACGGCACCAACGACCTCATACTGTCGGCCCAGGTGGACGGCTCGCCCCCTCCGAAGGCGACGTGGCTCTTCAACGGGGAGCCTGTCGTCCCCGACGGCGAGCGCGTGCTCATCCTGGAGGAGCCCACGCCCGACGGCATGGGGCTGATGACGACGTTGATCGTGCACAACGTCAACCCAGAGGACGCCGGCAAGTACACGCTGCACGTAGAGAACGAGGCCGGCGAAGCCGAGGCCATGACCCCCATGGTCGTCAAGGCCAAACCCAGGCCGCCTGAGGTCATCATCCCCTTGCCAGAACAAGTCGTTGTTGAGGGCAGAGAACCACTTACACTGGAGTGCAAGATCGTCGGCCAACCCTTGCCTGAGATCAAATGGTACAGAGACGGTGTGGAAATTACCCCGGCCAGAAAGGGTCTGACCTTGGTGCCCAATGACAAGGGCAGCGTGGCCCTGATCATCGACAGCGTTCAGGAGAGCGATTGCGGCGTCTACAGTGCCGTGGGTACCAATCCGCACGGGAGGGCCGAGACCAAGGGAGTGGTGGTGGTCAACAAGCCTAAGGAGGAGCCCAAGTTCACGGCCAACATCATGCCTGCCAAGGCCGTTGAAGGATCGCCTGTTATTATGCAGGGGAAGGTGATAGAGAACATAAATATTAGTGCATTTTTTAGGATACAAAATTTGAGATTAGAAACTGACAATAAATTGTAATAGGTGACTGGCCACCCGATGCCGACTTCGATCGAGTGGTTGAAGGACGGCCAGCCGTTCAAGCCTGACGGCGACCGGGTCATTGCATTCTACGACCCGGACACGGGCGACTTTGGCCTGAAATTTGCTAGCGTGGTGCCGGACGACAAGGCCAACTACACGGCTGTGGCCAAGAACGAGGTGGGCGAGGCCAAGTGCTCTGCGCCGCTCAACGTGGTGCCCAAAGAGCGCAAGGACAAGGAGCAGGAGGCGCCCGGCTTCCTCAAGAATCTCACCGACCTCGTGGTGGACGAGGGCCAGAAGCTGAGGATCACGGCGCCTATTAAGGGCAACCCCATGCCCGACTTCAAGTGGACCAAGGACGGTAAACCCATCGATCTGGACAGAGTAACCGTCTTCTGTGATGGCGAAATCGTCGGTCTGGAGATCCCCAAGGCGATCATGTCAGACATGGGCCTCTACGAGTGCACGTTAACGAATCCCTTGGGAACAGCTGTTGAGGGGTGTAATGTGACAGTAAATAAGGTGTTCAGACCCCCCGTGTTCACCAAGGAGTTGCAGGACAAGGAGCAGCTCCGAGGCGGCGAGGCCAGACTGGTATGTGTCGTGGGTGCCAATCCTGATCCCAAGATCATCTGGAAACTCAATAACAAGCCAATTGATCTAGATGCCAAACCAGGGAAATACAAGGTCATTGATGACGGCAATAAACGTACACTCATAATACGCGATTTGGACGACGACGACGTGGGCGAGTACACATGCCACGCCAGCAACTGCGAGGGAGAGGCCGAGAGTAAGGCCGAGTTGAAAGTTGTGGACAAGTTGGAAAAGAAGTTCGGCAAGGCCCCCGAGTTCCTCAAGACTATTGGCGACGAACTTGTGTTTAGAGGCATGGGAGCCAGATTCACTGCAGTCTTTATTGGCGACTCGGAGCCCCAATTCGAGTTCCTCTTCAAAGGACAGCCTGTTCAGGAAAAGGCGCATGTGGTAAGAGAGATGCCGGGAATGGTACGACTGACGTTGCCCTACGTGGACGAGAGGGACTTGGGCGAGTACGAGTTGCGCATTTGGAACGAGCACGGCGAGGCCAGCTGCAAGGCCGACCTCGCCTTCGACGCCCTCAAGGCCAACTTGGACGACCAACCCTTGGCAGATTTGTATCAGACTCTGGACAGAAGACAGGTGGAAGGAGGACCAGCTGCACTGCCAGACAAACCTGTCATCTCTCAGATGACCGACAACAGTGTGGCCTTGGTCTGGAAGCCAGTCCTCGGCATGGGCAACGCCGACACACCGCCCACCTACCGCGTTGAGGTGGCCGAGTACCCGGAGGGCGAGTGGCGAGTCGCCTTCTCGGAGACGAAGGGCATCGCGTGCGAGGTGGGCGGCCTCACGCCCTTCAGAGATTACATGTTCAGAGTGTCCGCCAGAAATCACTTCGGCTTCGGCGACCCCTCGCCCTTTGTCGTCGCCCACAGAAGTATCATGGCCGTCACGGAGAAAGACGACCTCGAGCAGATCGCGGACTTGAAGGAGCAGCCCTTCGACCTCAGCCTCTCTACGCGCTTCCCCGCCGACTTCGACCTCTTTGAGCAGAGCCTCGAACTGCACCCACCGCGGTTTTTGCGTCGAGAGAGCGACGAAGTATACGGAGTCAGGCGCAGTACAGCCCAGTTGGTCTGGCATCTTTTCGGCCAACCTGTACCAGAAGTGAGGTTCGAATTGAATGGCGAACCCGTCAACACCTCCAACGGCAAGTTCGGCTTCGAGTACACCCGCAATGGCGTCGTCACGCTCAGCGTGCGTGACTTCGGCCCCGACGACATCGGCCAGTACGTGTGCGTGGCCACCAACGAGGCAGGCATGGCCAAGCAGAGCGTGGAGCTGATCTTGGCCAGGCCCCCCGAGTTCACGAGGGAGCCCGAGGACGTGAATCTGGTGGGAGTGAACGGCGGCAAGGTTTGGTGCGAGATCTGGGGCGTGCCTGCGCCCAAGGTGACTTGGTTCAAGGACTTCCATCCTTTGAGGGAGACCTTCAGAGTACAGGCTCACGAATACCCAGACGAGCGGAAACACATGCTCTACTTCGACGACTACATCACGCAGGACGAGGGGCTGTACACCGTGGTGGCCACCAATGTGGCGGGCTCGGTGTCGCACTCCGTGGTGGTGCGCATCTTGGAGGACGAGTTGGCCTACGACTGGATGACCTATCGACGCACTCAGCCCATTATCCCTAAGGAGCGCGGGTTCGACAAATACTACGTGGCCGACAAGCAGGAGGAGTTGGGGAGGGGCACGCAGGGCGTGGTGGAGCTGGTGCAGCAGGTGTGGCCCGTCGAGGGCGACACCAGGGGCCATCACGCCATCGAGGAGGCCGACTCCAAGTACTGGTGGCTCCACAGAGGCGTCAAGCAATGGGCGCCCACAATCGATCCCGTAATGGCGCCTTACAGGTTCACCGGGGGCAACTTTGCCGCCAAGACCATGAAAATGCCGAAACTGGAGGAAGATATGAAACCAAGAGACTCTCCGTTCAAGAAGTGGATGGTCAATGAACTCGACGTCATGAATTCGCTACATCACCCAAAACTTATCAGACTCGTAGACGCCTATGCCGCTGAGTATGAGAGAATTTCAAACTATTTTCCTTGATAAATCGACCTTAGTTTATAATTTTTATGCCGTTTACTACCTTACCCAATAAAAATGTGTTTTTGAAGTGACGAAATGACGCTGATTACGGAACTGGCCTCGGGCGGAGAGCTGCTCGAGCGGCTGACGGAGGAGAAGTACATAACCGAGATCAAGATCGCCAGAATTGTCCGCCAAATCCTAGAAGGAATGGAGAATTTAACCAAAAAGTCACTATTTTTGCCTTCGAAAATTTGGATTTAAAAACCTTATTGATGTTTTCTTGTGCAGGCTTGTCGCACATGCACGAGAAGGGCATCGCGCACCTCGGTCTGACGGCGAGGGACGTGCTGTTCGCGAAGCCCGGCGGCGGCGAGGTCAAGCTGGGCGACTTCAGCCTGGCCAGGAGGATCGTGGGCAACAGCGTGCAGCTCGATCACGGCCAACCCGAGTTCGTGGCGCCCGAGGTGGTCAACGGCGACGGCGCCACCTTCGCCTCCGACCTCTGGAGCGTCGGCATCATCACCTACCTCACCCTGTCGGGCATCTCGCCCTTCAGGGGACAAGTAATGATCACCTTTAAACGATCGAGCTCGGTCAAGATTGAAATGGCTCGATCTGGTTTTTGCGATTCTAGAACGACAGGGAGACGCTGCAGCGCATCCAGATGGGCGACATCGACTTCGACCACGAGCTGTGGAACAACGTGTCCAGAGAGGCGAAGCACTTCGTGGCCAACCTGCTGGTCTACAAGCCGGAGGAGCGCATGAGCGTGAAGCAGGCGCTCAACCACCCCTGGCTGCAGATCCTGAGGCAGCCCGGCATCGAGCTCGGCGACCAGTTCCAGATCCCCACGGAGCGACTCGCAAACTACTTTGTGGGACTCAAGTAAGTCACCAGTCAAAAATGGAAATTTCTTTGCTCTTTAGCTTAATCTGCTGGAAAAAAAACGATGCCGTCTGCTATGTTCAATGTTGGCTGTGGTCAGCTGACTTGGATTGACGGCTTTAACGATTCCTCCAAGACGTTTCGCGGCCCTCGTGCTAGCAATCGTAGTGTTGGGTTGGGCCCTAAATGACCTATCGAGCTTTTTCTTAAATTTTCAACTTTAATTTTTTGGAAATTGTTGAAATTTTTATGGTAAATTGTAGGAATAGTTAGTTGAGTGTGTTTTGAATGGGAGCTAATTTTATTCCCAATAATTGTTTCATTACTAACGGATTTCAACTGAACTTTAACGGCATTGATGTGAAGTTTTGAAAGGATTTAAAAAGTTGCAAAAATTTAAGTGTCACAAGAAACGCAATTGCCATCGAGCAAGGGAGGAACGAGACCAAAAAAAGTCCCACAAGTGGTTCCCACGTGTAACGGTCGCGTGAAGGGCTCGACTTGACCCGCGATTCGAATCGCTCGAATCGTCGACGCGACCCAACACCGAATTTTTCGGGCGGCATTTAAACCTCGCCACCCGCCGCGTCCTCATCTAGCGGCGTTTACACGTAGCGACTTGTCGCGCTAGTTTGCGACTTGTCGCGCTTGTTTGACCAATAGGATGCGTTCTCTCGCGAGCGCGACCAATCGCATGGGTTCTCTCGCGGAACATGCGCGACTTGTCGCGCGACATGTCGCTACGTGTAAATGGGCCGTCTCAGCTCGACTCCAGCGCTGCAGTCTGAAGTCTGCACCACCAGAAGCTGTAGCTGTTGCAGGAGTCGGCGATGGCGTCCATCCCGGTGCGCGTGGCCGTGCGCATCAGGCCGCTGTCGGCCAAGGAGCTCGACGAGGGCTGCCAGGACGTCGTCAACGTAATGCTTTACTTATTTTAACGAGTGGAATTCCTCGCTTGAAAATCTTATTTCCAATTGGTCGCTGTGGTTGTGCAGGTGGTCCCTGGTCGTCCGCAGATCCACATGACTTCGCTGGGCAAGTCGTTCACCTACGACTACGCGTTCGACTCGAGCTGCGGCCAGCAGCAGCTGTACGCGGCGTGCGTGGCGCCCATGGTGGCCAAGCTGTTCGAGGGGTACAACGCGACCATCCTGGCCTACGGGCAGACGGGCTCGGGCAAGACGCACTCGATGGGCACCAACTACGACGCGGCCACGACGGCGGCCAGCGGCGCCGGCATCATTCCGCGGGCGGTGCAGGCCATCTTCGAGGCCATCGACGAGCGCAAGAGCAGCATGGAGGTGGACGTCAAGGTGGCCTTCATCGAGCTCTACCGCGAGCAGCTCTACGACCTTTTGATCCTCAACCAGTCGAAGAAGGAGGAGTGCGTCATCGAGCTGAGGGAGGACCCCAACAAGGGCGTGATTGCCAGCAATCTGACCGAGCGCGAGGTCTCTTCCTTGGACGAGACCATGAGCGAGTTGCGCAGGGGCTCGGAGCGCAGGGCCACGGCGGCCACGGCCATGAACGACACTTCCAGTCGCTCGCACGCCATCTTCACCGTGATGCTGCACATCAGGCAGAACGACGACGCCGTGCCCACCGTCTCCAAGCTGCATTTGGTCGACTTGGCGGGCTCGGAGAGGAACAAGAAGACCTTGGCCACGGGCGAGAGGCAGAAGGAGGGCATCGCCATCAACCAGGGATTGCTGGCTTTGGGAAACGTCATCAGTGCTCTCGGTGATCCCAATAGAAAAGGGACCCATGTGCCGTACAGGGACTCGAAGTTGACGCGTTTGTTGCAAGATTCTCTTGGAGGCAATTCGTATACGCTAATGCTTTCTTGTGTGAGTCCCTCGGATTCCAATGTAGACGAGACTGTCAGCACTCTCAGATACTCGGATAGGGCGAGGAAGATCAAGAACAAGCCCATTGTCAACGTGGATGACGATCAAGCTGAACTTCATAGACTCAGAATGGAGTTGCAGGAACTGCGATCGCAAGTCAATAGAAACGGAGAGGAAACCCCTGGGCTCTACAAGGCCGAAAATGATCAACTAAGGTCCAATAACAAGCGTTTGCGGGAAGAAAACAGAGAGTTAAGTTATGCCCTCATGACATGCCAATCTGAACTTGCTCACGCTCATGAGAAGAATGTGATGCTCGACTCCCATTCGCAGGACTTGAAAGAAAAGCTTCAGAGTCTTTTGGAATCTCTCTTGGACGAAAAGGATGGTGAAGACAAACCAACGGTTAAAACGATCAGAGAGAGATTGGGGCAACTAGTCCAGTTTCAGAGTCAGGGAGAGAAGGAAGTCTTGGATCACGAGTTGGCTCACAAGACAGATGTCGAGGACGACGACGGCAATAAAGATGAGGACGAGCATAACAATGACGATGATGATGACGAAGAGATGGATGAAGGTTTGAAGGTTCACTCTCGAAAGCAGAGCGTAATGGCAAATCAGTTGCTGCAGTTAAACAAAGGTCTGGCACAAAGAGAGTTACTCTTATCGGACATGAATGCAACTGAGGAGCAGATGTTACGACTGCGTAAATCATACGAGGAATCGGCTGCAAAACTGAAGGAGAAACTCGACGTCCTAGAAAAAGAGAAAGAAGAATTGTTGCAACAGACGAGGAACAAATCTGCTAATGAGAAGGCATCGCAAATCTCAGAGCAGAGGCGTATTAAGATACGTGAGTTGGAATCACAGATAAGCGATTTGAGGAAAAAACTTGTGGAACAGGAACGTGTCAGCAAGGTTCAAGAGCGCAACGTGACACAATTAAAGAAGCTCAATGAAGAGATTCGTCAAATGAAGGTGGCACGTGTCAAGCTGATCAGGCAAATGCGGGAAGACAACGAGAAGATGCGGAACTATAAAGCCTCGAAAGAAAGAGAATTGTTGCAGCTCAAGCAGAAGGAGCGAAAACAAGAAGCTAAAATGGCTAAAATGGAGACTTTGCACACTAAGCAGACTAACGTCTTGAAGCGAAAGATGGAGGACGCGGTGAGAGTAAACAAGCGCTTGAAAGAAACCTTGGATAAACAGAAAGCCAATTCTAAGAAGAAACAGATGAGTGGTTCCTCACTAGCAGGAGCAGGTGAAAAAGTCAGAGGATGGATCAACGAGGAGATGGAAATGGCCATTAGCGTCAAAGAGGCCAGAAACACTCATGAACAACTCATGGGTGACCGAGCAGTTCTTAATCGTCAACTGAATACATTGAAAAACGAGAAACGTAGAACTTTGTGCACGAATGAACTTGCCGATATTGATAGGAAGATCGAGGAACTGCAGTCAGAGCTACAAATGAGAAACAACGAAATTGCGAATTTACAAAGGCAAATTGCTGACTTGGAAGAAGCGGACGATAGCGCTGCTCAGAACAATGACAAGACCAGTAATGAGCGTTTCGAGAGTTTGACTACTTTAACAGAAGCTAAGATCGCTCTGCAACATCTTTTTGAAAAGAGTGTCGAGTTGACCCTGAATGCGCATCAGAATAAAAGCGAGCAAAGTGAGATTAAAGCGCTGTATGAGGAGACGCTGAAGAACACGAAGACTCTGGAAAAAGAGATTGCGCAGTTGAAGCAGCAGCATGAGGAAGACGTGCTCAATGTTAACAAGGAACACCACAAAGAAGTGGTGTATCTACTTAGCAAGTTATCATCGGAGAACGACAGTAACAATGGGGCCATGATGGCAAAGGAGGACCAGCTAAAAGTGTCTAAACTTGTCGAGGCTTTGACAAAGATGTCGGAGGAGAATGAGTTGTTGAGAAAGGCGCAGGAGTCGACCAAAAGCAACAAAAGTAGCAATGAGTCGCATCCTAGAAAGCGTAGATACAACGACCGACTGTCTGAGACTCGTTATACAGTTGATGAGTTCTTCAGCGATGATGACAGCGAAGGCGAAAACATTGAAAATGAAGCGGATCCAGACTGGAAAGCCACTCCACTCTTCAAAAGAATTCGCAAAATTCGTGAGCAAAATAACAACCCTGACGGCACGTTTCTCGTAAGGAAATCCAGTGATAAGATAGATAACGACGAGCCAGCTGCCAAAAGACCTTCGGACGTCCTTCAAAGTGGGTGTCAGTGTCGGACTGGTTGTAAAAACAAAAGATGTCCTTGCCGCAAGCGCGATAACCAGTTATGCAATGACAACTGCAAGTGCAACAGCGCTACGTGTTGCAACAGAGCCTTGGGTGATATCACAAACTCGTCCACAAACACCACTGCTTTGCTTGCGGACGAGTCTTACCAAAACGAGAGCATTGTCTCATCAACCACAATGGATCACATCAAACCGATCAACAGAGCTGGAGGCAATTCATTCTTCAAGCCTCTAGTTGTCAAGGAAGATTATCTCTAACGAACTCAACCAAATTCCACTGTAATTATTCACCCAAGCACCCAAGATTAAGTAAAAGCATAGACAAAGTTAAGTTCTTCAGTAACGAACATGTCGTCTTTTCAGTTGTCACGTATCTACCATTTTCATCCATTAGCAAAAGAAGGATTAGCAGCAATCAATCGTTCCAGACGCCTTTTCATTTACATTTTTCTGATTTTTAGCACAGACTGATCGAGAAAAAGTTCTTTGAAGGAAACTTGTTTGTATATGTCTTTTACCCTGATGTGCTTGGCGTTTTGAAACAATAGATTACATGAGTTAACCTTTTAACGACTGTTTTTGTGTTCCTTTTTGGTTCACAATAATGTCTTCCATCATAGTCTTAACTTCCTCGCAACTAATTATAACCATTTCTTAACCAAGGAAACGTATTCGTCTTAATATCTTAAAGGAGTTGTTGATTCGGGAAAGTTAAGAAAGGTGGGATCCAGAAACTAGAGGTGGAGCGAGCTGGAAATTTTCCAGCTCGAGCGAGCCCGAGCTGCGAAATTTTGGCTCGAGCTGGCTTGCCAGTTGGCTCATTTTCTAATATGTGGTAGTGGAGTCAAAATTTGATTTACAAATTTGTTTTCATTAAAAATTTTACTTTTAAATAAGAATATCAAGACTTGCTCTTTAAAGCCTGTACATGCAAAAATATTAATCAATTTTAAGTAAAATCTCGACTTATTATAAAAAAATAGTGTAAAAAATCGAGATTCCTCTGTACTTTTCTGGCTCGTTTGGCTCGCGAGCTGAGGTTTGAGCTCGCGAGCTGGGCGAGCTGGCCAAAAGTCAGCTCGAGCGCGAGCTAAACGAGCCGAGCCACAGCTCGCTCCACCTCTACCAGAAACTTCTGAACTTAATTCAATTTAATAGATCAGTTGTTTACTACGATCCTAGATTTACCACATCTCTACTGCAACGCTTTGTCACTCATTTTTGCTAAATTCGATGTTCTTTAGGGAATGGTACGCGAATGCGAGCGCAAAGGACCACTTCCGTCGTCGTCCGCTGTCTGGCGCCTTCGACCATCCGTCGTGCATGGTCTACCCGCCGGGGGAGACCACGCCCGAGCCCGAGCTCAAGCCCAAGATCGAGCAGCCCGAGTGGCGCCGGCCCAGCATCACCATCGGGCCGTTCGCCAATCCCTCAAAGTACACTAACAAAAGTTGTAGAACAAGACCATCTCCACATTTTTTGTTTATTAGAAATTTTAACTTAGTTACTCATTTTTCTCTGAAAATAGCTATCAGATTGGACCGGACACGTACCTGATGCAGGTGCACGACGCCAGCTTCACGGGGAGGCTGAGGGAGTACAGTGCGTTCAGTCAGATCAGCGAGGGCGTGCGCTACAAAGAGCTCAAGGTACGATTTAAGCCAGAATTAAACTTTTAGTAGACGTTTTTCGATTCACTTTGTTCGATATTTTTAAAGTCTGATTAAAGGTAAATGAATGTGGCAGGGCATTGAGGCTGTGTCATAATTGAAAGCTCAATTAGTCTAAATATAGACTATTCAGGAACACGTGTTAAGTATGCTTAAGTGATCCTCTATATTTAATCCTTAAGTTTGAAAATTATCAAAGGATTAGAGAGTTTTTCTCAAAGAAGTTCTAGAGAAGTTTTAACGAGATTATTTGACTAAAAATCATTTCTCACTAATGAGCTGTTCTAGTGAAAGCCGATTTTGAGCATTTTTTCGACAATTTTTGCCATTAGATGGTTGGTTGGTTGGTTGTTTATTTGTCACCCAGTACGCATATTGGTTATTAGGGTAACGGGACGCATTGGATGCCCGGGGGCTCCGTTTACAATGTGCCCTGTGCACATAACAACACATATGGAAGCGGGGACGGTATAATGTCACTTTCATTAGATGAGTGATAAATGCGCTTAGATCATCGTGACTTGATTTAGACATTTTTAAAAGTATGTATCTCTTCTACTCAGTCTTTCAATAACCGATATTTGCCACAATAAGTGAGAATGACTTTCAGGCAACATTTAGTTTTGCTGGTGTGACTTTCAGCGACCTACGTAATACCTTGGATGTTATAGAAGTAATACATATCTTTCTTTTTTGCCAATCGGAGCTTCTGCCAAATTCAAGCTTTATGCGTTACTCAATCGCAAGGGATGAGAGTGAGCCAATATTTTAGCAAGGCTTCTTGCATAATTCGATCCCATCATGTTATTGCTACGAGTTCGAGACATGACATAAGCAGCTTTTCGCATTCATCATCCGAAGCTTCTACCTACTGTACATTATCCGCCGTTCTATGTCCGCGAATGTTGTGCAATCTCGTGGGAAAGGGCAAAGGTTAACACAATATTTATCTTGCAGACATTCAGTATGGGAGTAAAACGGAAACAATGGTTGAATGAACAATAAATGAAGGAACTGACATCAATCAAACCGTAGGTACATGAAATTTTAACCCTTTTTTCTCTAGATTCCAGTGGTAAAGGAGCGTCGTCGATTCCTGGACTACATGGAGGAGAGCGTGGAGTTGCGGAGGGAGGAGCGACTCGAGGCTTGGGCAAGACACGACTACAGTGTCTTCAAACCTCTGCGAATCCTGCCAGACGAAGAGGATGTTCAAATTGAGTTCAGCAAGGAAAAAGTCGTTGTGGAGGGTTTGAAGCCGTTTTTCAGGGAAAAACCTGCAAATGTGGCCATTTGCGACGAGCACGTGCTCGAGCTCAGATGCAAGGTGGCCGGGGATCCCAGGCCCAGTGTGCATTGGCTCAAAAACGACCTCATTGTGCTCGAAACTTCTCGCATCAAGTAACGCAATCGTTTTCTTCACTACATATTTCTCAATTACACTCTTTTTATTCTGCTTGGTAGAGTGAGCGAGGTGGATGGCGAGGGCGTGAGTACACTGCGCATCGAGTGCACGGCGCCCTCTGATGCCGGCATGTACTGTGCCGTGGCCAGAAACGAGCTCGGGGAGACGAAATCTTATTGTAGAGTTGTCTTGGGCGATTTGGCCGAGAGCCCCGACAGTCCCTATGTGGCCGCTAAGACCGAGACCGACATGCTTCTGGCCTGGAGGGCGCCCAGCGTGCTCAATTACAGCGAGATCGAGTGCTACCGCGTGCAGATGGGCTACGTGGACACCGACATCGACTGGATCGACTT
>JAOXNJ010017789.1:10037-25577 GCA_028566655.1 Metis holothuriae
TGATTAACTGAAAATACGGAAGATGGTAGAGAAGATCTCCTTTGATTTTGTCCAACTTTGAGTTTGTGAGAAGACAGTAGAGAGGCTTGAATAGTGAAGTCGAGTTTTTTGAAATCCATTGAAGTGTCATTATTTTTTGGAGTGTTGGATTCGAAAACGTCTTCATTATTGCTGTCTGCTTCGGAGCAAGCTTCGTCATCATTGTCGTTTTCCTCGTTGTCTTCGAAAGTGTTGTTCTTTAAGCTAGACTGATTTGATTCCATGCATTTTTCTTCGACAAACACTTGTTCGTCATTAGCACCTCTTTCATCACAACTTTCTCCTTTTGGATTTGTGAAATCATTGTGAATTAAAGTCTCATTATTTCCTTCGCTCAAGCAAACCGATCCTTCTTCGTTTACTGTAGAAGACAATAATGAGCCTCTGTTATTTCGCCGTCTTATTTGGAGCAAATTCTGCATCCCGAAGGACCAACGACGACTCGGTCTCTGTTGCTCCTGTGTTTGAATAACATCATTTGTGGATACACTATTAGTTCTTCTCTTAAATCTCCTCTTAATGCTCGACAATCGTTTGAACCTCGACTGCACTGAACCCTCAAAAGATGGAGAAACAGCCTGATTCTCAGCAAGGTCGTTGGTCCGATCCTCAATAGTGTTTGTCAACGGCAATCCCATTAACGCCAATTGAAAGTTGACACTAATGACATCTGTACTTGAGGACGAGCGACTGCGATCCGAGGCCATCCAATTCATCGAGGCAAGTGCAATGGCTCCGTGTACTGTCGAGGCAGTGAGACAAATTGCGTGATAACACGAGCTTTTTAGGTCTTTGTCAGGGCCTCTTTGGATCAACTTCAACATGGAGGAAGTACATTCCTCCAATCTGAACAATTTGAAGGCAACTTTGTTTAGTGACAAATTTGCCATGCACCCTATTGAAGTCTTAAGTACTAGCAACTTCTCCTCTCTTTTCGCCTTCAGGTACTGATCGTTGTTTAATAAGTTATCGATGCCTTCCATTAAACAAGTTCTGACATCATGCAACCATTGATATAAATCTTCTGTCAATACTTTGAGGCCCTTCTCGTTATTGAGAGCGAGACAAGATAAAATGTGGGGAGGCAGGAAATTCGCATCCACTCTTCTTCTTCGTCTAAAGTCTTCATTCCTGCTTGTGTTGCTTATTTGCTCTGAATGCAAAAGCTTCTCTAATACAATCACGTAATCAAAGCAGTGTCTGGTTTTCCAGGACTGAATGAGTTCGTTCAATTGTTGAGTCTCCTCGAGGTAATCGAATCCATTATTCGTCGTTAATAACTGACAAGGCCACAATTCACTCTTGAGATCGTATTCATATAAACAACTATTATTACTTCGATGTTCTCTCAAAAGAGTCACTAAGCACTCCACGTGAATACTTTGACGACATGCCTCGATGAGGACATCCATGGCCATTTTGGACACAATCCAATGCTTAAATGATTTAAGTTTTAGCAGACACAAAAGTGCTTCTCTGCTGCTCCTCTCATCACTTCTTGTTCTGAGCATTAAACGAAAATACTGTAGTAAATAGAGCAGAGACCATGCTGAAGCCTTGCTCTCCACTGATTCCAGAACTTTAGTAATAGTGAAGGACTCAAACTCTGGATGAACATTACTAAGAGCTAATTTGAAGTACATCTCATAATTATTTGTCTTTTGAGTGACCATATTAATTAGGATTTGAGGCAATTTGGCTTCCATGATTAGTTTGCGGCCTGGCTCGAATTTGACTAGATGCGAAGTAAACAGGAAGTAATACACTGAGGCAGAAGTCAAAAAGTAGCGATCCTTGCTGAGGTTGTCGTCAGTACAGAGACGACGCAATGTACGGGCAATGGACTGCAATAACTTCAATAGTGGTCCACTTCTCTAAATTGAATAGATTTACGAGAAATATTAGAAAACAATAGACATTCTTACATTAAAATATGAACTAATTAATGTTAATTAAATGTACTTTTTTTTAAAAAGTTAACTCCTCACATTAAGAATGATGAGTTGGGTGCAGAGTCGAGTAGATATAACAGCAAATCTCTCGCCCTTCGTTAATTCCATTTTAGCGAACTCCTCAGAGGCGAAGAAGTCGAATATTTGGCAATAGAACTGATCACTCGAAGACACTTGATCGATTGACTGTTTTGGCCACAACATTGACAGATACTCAATTACTTGCCAATCCCATTCATTTCGAGTCTTGGTCAAGACGCCGGATTCCTTGACCAATCCTGAAAATACTTTTGTAGGCGTGTTAATAGTATTAATGAAGTTGCTTTGGTCTACCAGAGTTTTCTCCTTGCTTTGGTTAAGAAATGTCTTGAGAAATGGACTGCAAGAATGACTATCTGATTCCGATAATCTAGACGTGATGAGGTTTGTCAGAGCGTCTAATGTTTCGTTTGCCACTAGTGCTCTGGATCAAGAAAAAAAATATTAAAAAAAGACTCAAAAATACATTTATTTTGCATTCTTTGATTTACCTGCTAAGGTTGCTTGACGTAGCCTCACTGATAAGCTCTTGCAGTCCCAACAAACTTTCATTAATGCGTCTTGGCAATATTGTTGAAACATCGGCTAAAAAGTGGGATAATAGCTGAACTGCTTCATTTTTGATACCATAATCCAAAATGCTTTGGACCAATTCCTCCCCGAAACCGACGTGAAGCAAGGCAAAAAGAAACAAAGCCCGGGAAGAATCCATCAAATTTGGGCTGAAAGATTAAAGAAATAAATTGTGAACAAGGTTAAGATTTGTGATTTACTATTTCAAAAGAAAGTTGATAAATATACCCAAATTCTTCGGGGAAGGGGAGGATGTCGAGACCCTCTTGCACGAAAAATCCACCATTCAACTCATAACCGATTTTCCTCTTAGCAATATTTTTCCGTCTGTTGCTGTACGACTCTTCTTTGTTAGTTTGTAATGTATCTGAATTATTGTTCGATCCCAAACGATCGTCTAAGGCATCGAGGAAGAGCTGCACCATCTTTTCCTGCAGTAAGCAGAATACATGGAATGCATTTATTCTTAATTAATTCTTTAAAAACACCAGATGGTGTGCAATAACTCACCCTTAAATCCTCTCTTTGCGACCTTAAGAGAGTGACGAGGGTCCTCAAAACCGAAACATTTCCCCCAGAGCAGACTTGAAATATTCCAGAGCTTGTTGTCAACAAAGTCAGCAATGCTTCGCAACAAAGTTTCAGTCTCTCCAGTTGCTCCTCATTGCTCACTTTGACATTTCGATCCAAGTCCTGCACCATTATTAGTGGCTGTAGTAGCAGAAGAGGCAGTTCCTCAATTATTTCTGAGTCTCTGATCAATAAGGCCTCATTATTTAGACTTAACAGCGTCTTAATCACAACTCTGGTGCAGCTGACAGACATGCTTGAGGCTCTGAGTCTCTGCAGTAAGGCACTGAGGGCTTTGGGATAATAACTGAGAAATGATTTGAGATCAGCATTGGCCAGTTGACAAAGCATCAGAGTGCAGGGTTGACCCAAAGACTCCTTTTCGGCACTCATTATGGCCACCAGACTCGATACAATAATGAAGGGGAAGCTCGTTGTCTTTCTATTGCTGAATATGCTCTTTATCAAATGAGAGACCAGGCGCAGAGTGAGCGTGCGTTCCTCATCCACGCCACTCTTGGTTGAAGCAAAATTACTCCTTTCCAGAGACCTTTAGGACAAAACCACTAGTAATAAAACTTATAGAACGCTTTGAGCTCTTCAATTTGTATTTTATGTGTTTAACTCAAAACCGAACCTGATGAGTAGATAATGGAGACGATGCTCGAGGAGTATTGCGTGACACTGGGTCTCGATCAAGAGCGTATTAAGAATGCGCAGACCGTAAATACGGACATTCTGGTCCAAATCGAGCAGACCGAGCTTAACAATCAGGCACACCGACCTGGCCCTGGCCACCTGATCGTCTTTGTCCAACTTCTTCAGCCAGTAGTGAACTCGCTGAAGTCTATACAAAAGCTGCTTCCGATCAATCGATTGCAGTTGTCGTTGTGCAACTTTGACCTGTGATGAAACGAGTTGTTCTCGGTCCACTCGAAGTTGTCGTTGTCGATGGAGCGCGATTATGGCGGCCAGATTGAAGCTGAGCTTCATGCACGGCGACCAGCTCCGCGGCTCGTCGCGCACCGACGACTCCGACCCACCCTGATTGCCTAATAAGTCACATTAATGAGTTAATGAGGTCATTAATTAGTCTTCTTTGATAATATCGTGAATTAAATGATGAATTGATTGATGACCGGCTTGTCTCCTGGCGTTCCTGGGTCTGATGAGATTGGCCCAGCGCTGTCGCTTGGCCTCGTCGATCAGGATGGTCGGCCTCGACCCCGCCTCCATCGCCGACAAGTTCTACGACAGCTTCTAGGGCTTCGCCATCAACTTCTTCTGGGCCGACATCGAAAACCGCAGCAAGTTTGTTGTCAACACGTGCTTGCTGTCGCTGACTATAACGCCGACTGTAGCTGTGTTTGGCGCTTTTCCCTCCGTTTTTGCTGGTCACACGCCCGGCTTTGTTGTGGTTTTGCAGTGGTTGATCGGACGGGTCGTGGTTGCGCTCGTCGGTCATGCCGGAGGAGCAGAGGGCGGAGGCGGAGGCGAAGGAGCCCATGCACAACAGTCTGGCCTCCTTCTTCTCCAGCCTCTTCTACGTGGAGAAGCAGGAGCAAAACGACAACAAGGAGAAACCCCACCGACCCCACAACAAAAGGTGGATACACTACATACTGTTTCATTAGAAGTCGACTAGAGCTCATCCTTATTATGATTGTAATAGTGGCAAGAAGGATCGGCGTAAGTGCAAAAGGTGCGTGATCAGGCCGCGGTCGAAGTCGTCGTCATCCACGAACGTGATGACTGCGTCCTCTTTGCCGGAGGTCGTGTTGCCGCCCAACCCGTCGGCCTTCGCCGTGTTCGATGCCGTGCGGAGGCTCTGTTTGCAGCGAGGAAAACTGGATGGCAATAACGTCATCATCGGAGGCGAGGACGACGACCTTAATCACCGTTATACCGACGCTCTCGAGGTCCTTAAACAGTTTAATGAATCGAATTTCATGGCTCATTAGAAGATGATGGGGCTTTTTTGCTTTTAGAGTGTGGATGCGAGCTTGTACAGTGGCGAGTTGTCGTCGTCGACTTCGTCGCAGGAGGAGTCTTTGTCCAGGCCCTTGCCGAGGGTGGTGGACACGGGGCTGAAGATGGTCTTCGAGATGGTCGAGGAAAGTGAGCATCTCTATCCCTCCGTCTGTCTCAGAGCCCTCAAGTCGCTTCAGCACGTTTTGCAAGGTCTTTTGCCGGAGGAAATTGCCTTTGAGGTCTCCAACAAACTTTGGAACGACCTCTTCCAGACGCTTTTGAGGTTGTCGAGTCGAGAAGAGAAGCTTTTGCCGCAACCCAAGAGTGCAGAAGAACATTTTACCTCTTCAATACGAGCCTTTGCTAAGTCGTCACTCCTCAGTTTGGCCCTGGCCAGAGGTGATACTGGCAAGATTCTTACTTCTGTGACTGCCTTGTTGACCGGCGATAACGACGACGCTTTGGTCATGCCCAAAATATTCGTCGAGCTCCAACGATCTGTGATAAGTGCTTTATTAGGCGCTCATTCCATGCCCACCTTGAGCACCGAGGGCCTGACTTCTTCGGCCTTACTTGACTCCTTTTTAATTGGCGACTTGCCTCAGGGATCTCTGAGATCCGCCACATGTGATCAGGGCCACTTATATCTCGTCATCCAAGACAGTCTTTTAAAGGTGGGAACCGGCTACAACGACACAGAGCGTTCTCAAGTGCTTTTGCATAGGCCTCATGCAGTGGAAGAGAGTGACCAAGTCAGAGTGCTAATCATTGACCAAAAACTATTTGTTGTCACAAGTGACTTGTGCAGTGAGAAACAGCGTAAGGTGGTACAAGGGGCCGTGTCCAAAGCCGAGAGTCCTAGACTGATTCTTAGACTTCAACAATACGACAAGGATTGCTTGAAACCCTGCAGTGATTGTTTAGAAGTTGTGCTGCAAGACGGCGTCCACTCTTGTCAGACGTTCAGTGACGCATCCAGCTTGGGCGTAATGAGCATGGATGGCGATGATGACTTCAGAGTCAACTTCTATAGGCTGAAAGAGGACATCCAAGTGGTGAACAGTCACAAAGAGATGAGTTTGAAGTTGACCAAACTTCAAACACACTACTTTGGAAAGCATCTAAAAAATAAGGGAAACCATGCTGTTAGCGAGCATGTCAGCACTATGGACGAAGAAGTGATTGATGTCGCCTCAGGGAAGGATTTCAGTCTACTCGTTTCTGCACAAGGCAAACTCTTCTTTACAGGTAAGGAAAACAATAATTGGCATTTTTTTAGGAAGTTTTTGTACATTCTCTCCATTATCTCACTTGATAACAGGGAAGTCGGAGAGCGTGGGTCTTAAAAGCAACTGTGACGGCAATCAGTGGAACCCGTTGCTGGTGGCTAAATCTCCACAGTTGCAGCAGGTGTCGATTGGTCATGAGGGCGATCACGCTTTGCTTTTGGCTGAGGACGGCGACGTCTACTTCGTCGGTCTGAACAAAAGGGGCGAGGACGGTGGAGTCTTCAAGTCCAGAGGAGCCAAAACATGCAGACCCAAGAGGTTCACCAAGCCCACTGAAAACTTACACATCGTTCAGGCAATTAAATGGCTTTAATATTAGCATTTTATTGTGTCTTCTGATACGTTATTTTTGGTTTTCAATCGAGTCCCAATTAAATGGATGAATGAACGAATGTTTCAGGTGGCCTGCAACAACGGGAGCTCTGCTCTGGTGAGCAAGGAGGGCGTGTTGTATCTGTTCGGAAAGGACAACCACCACTCGAACTACATGGGCATCGTCTCGGCCCTGAAGAACCACGTGGTCACCAGGGTGGCAATGGGCAAGGCCCACGTGGTGGCTGTGACCCGTCGAGGCGACTGCTTCACCTTCGGCATGAACAACAAGGCTCAGTGCGGCCGCGACTTCATCGCTTCGAAGAGTAGTAATAACGCCTACGACGACGATGACGACGACGAGAACAAGGGCGAAGCGTCGAAGCCCATTGCTGGAAAGTGCGTGAATCACGAGTGGAAGTACGAGAAGTGTCGAGTGTGTCCCATGTGTCTCGAGTGCACTGGCTACGGCACTGCATGCGTCTCGTCCAAGTTGGTAGAGAAGAGGAAGGCGGGGGACTTGTGCGGCTGCGGCGCAGGCGAAGCTGGCTGCTCCTTATGCGGGATCTGCAAGCGCTGCGCCAACGCCGATGATGACAAGGAGGACAAGAGCGACAGTAAGAAGGGCGACTCCAAGGTGGGGAGGACCTCCGTCAAGGAAGTGGTCGGCGCCCTCCTAGAGCAGGAGGCAGACTATCTCAACAATGAAGTCGCCAATGTAAGATTTGATTTTGCTAATGGATCTTTATTTTGTGCCCTTTTTTAAGATGAAAATGCATCATAATTCGTTCTCATTAGCTCCAGCCGCTGGAGGCTTTGGTAGGGCGTGATCGGGCCATGCAGCAGCAAGTGGAATCGTACAGACTGATGTCGCACCTCAACCGCATTCGTAGTCGACGGTAATGAGCATTTGTGAAAGAAATTGACTTTTTATTATAACTCGTGATGAGTTAACTGTTAGTTCCATGAGCAAGGGTAAACATTTTTCTCCCCGAATGTAGGAAAGGAGCAAGGCGTTCGAGCAAAGAGGAGTCTTCCAAGTCGTCCCTTAAGAGCAAACCTCATAAGAGCAGTGCTCCAGACCCAGATGTGGAGAAAGAAATGTACAACAAACACACGTCCTTGGCACCGGCACCAGTGATACTTCCTCAAGGCACAAGGATCGTCGAAGTCAGTTGTGGCCAGCATCACACTCTGTTACTGAATTCGCGTGGGCAAGTTTTGGCCTTTGGTACTAACAACCACGGCCAGTTGGGCATGGGCGACCTCATCCCACGTGGGGCTCCAAGTCTTGTTGAGACCAAAGACACAATCAGAGCTGTGGCTTGCGGCTCAATGCACTCAGTACTTCTTACTCAGACATTGGGAGAGGTCATAACCTTTGGGGCACACGACAAGGGCCAATTGGGACGATTTGGGCCGAGTGAAGCGATGAATTCTTGTAGCTCATTGGCACAAATTCATCTGTGGTACGCCTTTCCTAAGAAAGTCGACAACATCGGATCTCAGTTTGGAAGACGATGCACCTGGATCAAGGCCAATGGTGACCGTACATTTGTCAAACTTGACCAAAGATTGCTCGATGAACAGAGCTTTGATCGCTGCACAATCACTTCTGACGACAAAACTCTCTTTGTATGGCCCAAGTCCAGAGAGAACTCGTTCAGCTGTCTTTTAATCAACAGAGACAGTGGCAAGTGTTCAGCTTTAGAAGAAGGCCTGGATCTTTCCAACAAAGAGGTTTGCTTCGACCCCCAGTTCGACGTCATGTGGACCCTCGACAAGACCAGTCTCAAGACATCAGCTTATCATGCAGTAATGAGTGCTCTGAGAAACTCCAAATCCAATAATGCCAAGCCATCACCGAGCATGTTAAGGCCAGAATTAGCAGTGCCAATGCATTCGAACTCGCTGGTGTCATCGAGTCTCTGCGGACTGAATGCACTAGGTTGCATCGACACTCTGGCCACCATGAGCAGTATCCAGCCTAAAGAGACAAGTAACAACTCGAATTCGATGGCGACCGACACCAAGGAAAGCTCTGAATCGAGCACAGTCAACCGCTTCAGCTCTTTGGGAGGGGGCTGGGGCTACGCCGGTCACTCCGTGGAGGCGGTGCGCTTCATGGTGGACACCGACCTGATCATCGAGGGCTATTGCCTCTACGGGGGTCGCGGGCAGTACGTGGCCAAGATCAAGTTGTTCGAGCTCGTGACCACCGAAAACGAGGCCTTGGAGTCCGACCTCGAGCTCCTGGCCGAATCCGAGGAGACGCAATACCAAGTTGAGCCCAGGAACAAACACGCAATATATTTCAATGAGACTGCCAACATCAGCGCCAATAAATGGTACTTGGCCTGGGCGCGCATATCAGGCCCTGGCAGTGATTGTGGGGCTGCCGGGCTGCCCAAGGTTGTCACTGAAGAAGGGGTCGTCTTCAGCTTCAGGAACAGCAGACAAAGTAATAATGGGACAGATGTGACAAATGGGCAAATACCCAGTATCATTTACCGCATCAACAACGAAAGCACCAGTGATAAAAGTGCTAGTTCCAGATTTAATAACGGTCACAGTGACACTCAGGAAGTGCCTGTGCTGAGCAGCCGGTTTGCAAGGACAGTCAATGAAGAGAGCCTCGTCAGTTTGAACAAGTTGCTGAAATGGTCTTGGCAAAAAATTGTTGACAGTGAAGACATGGTCAAGAAAGGCACGTACGTGTTGATGGCTTCCTTGCGATTGATTGTGAACTTCATTAACAGAGCTTATTGCTTCACCAAAATCGACAACAGTCTGGACACCCTTGCGATGGCTGAGGCAGTTTACGAGACAAAAACTTTATTTGAAGGCCTATTGACAGACGGTCGTTTGAGATCTAATATGCACTTAATGACGACGATTCAAGAGAGCTTTGTAACTTGCTTCCACATCTTCTTCCCAACTGGTCCTCTTAAGTGGAGCTATCTTTGTCGCTTATTATCAGAAGACAAAAAGCCTGTGCTTACTGCAGTGCTGGAGGCACTTTGTTTGCCACTCGTGCCTTTGAGGAACACCTTCCCCATCACCTACAGCCCCGAGAACGAGTCCAGTCGCTCGAAGGTGTTCAGCCCCACACTGGAGTCCTCCATGATGATCAACACGGCCGACAGCAACTTCTACCCTATTCTTTGTCAACACATGAGTCTTCGAGGCCACAGCGAACCTCTTCGAAGCTCTTCGTTCACATTCAGAGAAGTGCTCGACCGTCTACTGAAGCTCGTGTGTGTGCCGCTTAAACAGCGACTCAAAGGCAAAGTTTGTGCCTTGCAAAGCTTCGAGCTGGAAGAGAAGGCTTGCTTAACAGTCGCCGCAATCATTGCAGAGCTTATTACTCCTCAGACAACCAGCACAACGGAGACAACTACAGCCGAAAGCAGTGTAATACGCTCTCCAAGTCGATTTGCTCAGCTAAAGGACAATCGCTTTGAGTGGCTGAGTGGCAGCGCAACTCCTGATGCAATCGCTTTTACTGTGGACAAAGACATTGTAGTACACGGTTGCGTCGTTTTTAGCGACAGAAGTAGAAACGCCGACTTCGAGCTAGAAGTACTTGAGGAGCGACAGAGCTCGTCCAAGACTGCCAAGACTCAATGGCGAGTTCTAGCTCGTCACAGAGAGACTTTCAGCAAAGAAGATGTGAAGAAGGACGACAAATTTAATACAGAGATCAGATTGAAAAGAGGCATCAAAGTTGTCCAAGGCACAAAATACGCATTACTATTACGTAATCATTGTGCCAATGCAGTTCCCAACGGTGAAAATGGTTGCAGCAAGGTGAAAGGGAGCGATGAGACCACCTTTGTCTTCTCCAATTGTCAATTGAGTCTGAATGGAACAAATGTAATTCGGGGACAGATTCCCAGCATTCTGTATTCTTTGGCCAAACCCAAGAAGCAATCGTCGTCTCAGTTGACGAAGGTGGCCACTGATGACTATGCCAAAAGAGCCGCTGTGGCCATGACCAACACTGTACTCAAGTCCTTGGATAACGTATTAATGGTGGCAAGGGAAACCTTGGATTACGAGGACACAGAAGACACTACATTAAGCATATTGAATGAGGCTCCCTTCACAAGGCTGTTGATGCCCAAGATGTTGGCTCAAATCTCATCTTTGGCCTCAGTGGACGCAGCCTTAGCCGTGCATCTCTTCACACTATTTCAAACTATTTTACCGTCCATTGCAGTCTTCAACAAACTAAGATATCATGAGTCAATAGAAACGAACACAGAAGTGGCTAGAAGACATACAACGGTCGCGGAGAGCGCCCATCCTTATCGCTCGGAGGCCACTGTAAAGCACTACAGAGTGCTCTTTAATAGCAATGTCAAGTGGATCTGCCTGGAATTCGACGCCAAGTGCCGAACTTGCCAACCCGAGGACAATCTGCAAATCCTCATTCCTTGCCAGCAAAGCAATAAAAATGACGACCATTTCAAAAGCAAGGCGAATTTGACTGTTACCAAAGGCATTTTTGAGGCAGATTCCAGTGCCAATTTCCAAGTCTTCAAGAGATTCAGCCTTGACCAATGGCCAAAAATGGCCACAGTACTACCTGGCAACGAACTGATCCTGGCGTTCGAGACGGCATCGCTACAGGACGCCAAGAAGGATAAGGTAATTTGCAATGTCACTTTTTTGTGCTTAACTATTCCATTCTCACTTTTCTGACTTTTTGGAAAGAATAAAAACTTACAAATTTTGCATTTTTTAAAGCTCGAACACAGATTTGGCTTCCGGTGTTTGGTGACCGGCTTTGAGGGATACGAGCCAAGAGCAAACGGACTGCGTCACCTCGAACTGGAACTAGCCTTTGCCGCGTCCACTTGCTTGGCCGCCCTCATGCACAACGACGTGATCGGCAACGACAACTTGGACCACTCCAGCAACATGGACAGCTCGTCCTCCTCGTCCCAGATCTCCGAGGCCTCTTCGTCGATACAAGAGACGTTTATCATGCACTCCTCCATATTGGGTCGTGGTCTGGCTTTGGAGCGTCGTCCCAGTATCAAGGATGCCTTCCAGAGCCACTTGCCCTTCGTCAAGGCCAACAGGAACACGTCGTTCCTCAACGACTTCATCGAGTACAATATAAACAGGCCCGGCGGCAAGCTGGCCATGTGGCTGCAGCCAGAGAGCTTCGTGGACGTGAACAAGTGTGGCGTTGTCGTCCACAACGACGACGTCACCGCCGGATTCCCCAACAGAGTCACAGTCAGAACAGTCGACCAGTACGGAAGACAAGTCGTCTCAGCCAATCTCAGGGTAATCTTGCAGTTTGGTTTTAAGAAAGTTTTTGTAATGCAATTATATCCCTTGAACGCATAATAATTAATTCATACAATTTTTGATTTGCTTTAATAGGTCTCAATGCAGGCTGTCCCGGAATCGCGTGGTTCCTTGGGCCAACCGAGTACCAATGACGGCCTCATACTAGATAAGCAGGTGTTCGGGGGTCATGAGGTACCTGACCTTTCGAAGAAGTACTCAGTCACCATGAAGGACAAGTTTGCCTACCGTTCGATCACCATGATGAAGAGCTTTGACAACTACTCGTTCGAGGAGCTTCGTCTGGCCTCGCCAATTAATCGGGAGCATCAATACAAGGCTGAGAATCTGTTAGTAAAAATGAGTCGCGAGGAGCCAGGGCTGTACGAGGCCATTTGGAGTCCCAGTGCTGCAGGCACATTCGAGCTGCGAGTCACTATTGACAATTACACGGTTGGAAGTCACAAGAGCAGAAAATTGGTCAGAGTAAACAGTGCACTTGTTCCAGACACCAGTATTCGACCGATTTCATTCGAAAACTCTCCTACTCCCCGCAAGACTACATCAGACGAAGTGCGCAGTAAGTTCGTATTGAAGCAAAGTGCAGGACTGCGAATCAGAGCTCAGCCAAGTTTACAAAGTGAGCAGATTGGAATCGTTCCTGTGAACGGTCACGTGATCGTCGAGAGCGACGAGATCATTAACAATGACGGCAAGTGGGTGCGGATTGGACAAGAATCCATTAAGCAATATTGCAGCAATAACAAACATTATGAAGAGGCTTATTGTCTTCAATACAACGCTCACTTAAACAAGACATTTTTAGTATCCGAAATTTCACCTACGAAAGCTCAACATTCGTCATCGTCGGTCTTTCCAAGTCAGTCTAGAAGTTTGACCAGATCCAGTAAGAGAAGTGCACTGAAAGCTGCGAAGCAAGTCACTCTTCCAAGTAGTTTCGTGGTGACTCGATGCGGTCCTGCGGGTCACAATGTACGTGTAAAGCCGTCACTAAATGCTTCTGTAGTTGGAAGACTTCAACTTGGTGAACGTGTTAGAGCTGTGAAGGTCGAAGAGATTGATGGAGAGCTTTGGTTGAAGCTCGACTCCGAGAGGTGCGGCAGATACACGTTGGAAAGTCAGATGCGACGACGAAACGACCTGAGAGAGGAAGAGATCAACGAAATGTGGACACTGGCTCAGAGCAACGTCGTCTTCCTTGAGAGTGAGATCAAGCAGAAGCAAGTTTTGGCCCAGGATCAATTGTCCAGAGCCTCGTCATCGTCCTCATTGCAGTCGATCAATGCACCACCAACATTAGAGACTAGTCCAAAAATGAGAACACCAAGCACATTGGAACGAGTCTCATTAGTTCAGCCTGTTCCACAACACGACTCTGAGTCAGTCTCAGTGGCTCTGAAGCCATCATTATTCGACAAATTGGGTCTGAGGAGGACGAGAGATCAATCAAATCCTTCACTCTCGGAGAGTCCCGGTGTTCGTCGACCACTTTCTTCGAGTCCTCCGACAAATAGACGCAGTCGCAATGTGGTCGCCTCTCCCTCCAAACACTTGGTGAGTAGTGAGCGACATCGACAGAGAACGAGCACTGTTGTCGTCGGCCAAGCTCGTTTGATGAGCAACAACAATAACGAGTCACCTCCCAGAGCCTCTTCTGCCAGTCCTAAACGAGAGACCAATGGCGCTCCCATGAGATCACCTAGTAATAAATCTGGAATGAAACCCCGATTGGAGCCTCGTCGTCGTATTGAGATGGCCTTGACGCCCTCAGTAGCCGAAAGTGTTCGATGCGTCTTTGCGGCTCTGTTATGGCACGAGAAACGCTTGAATCCAGCCCAATTGGCCTCAGAGCACTTGATGAGAAATTCTGCATCTAGAAAGAGCGACGAAAAGACCCAAATGGATCCCAATCTGGCCTCCATGCTCGATCTGTGGAGTCAAGTAGCCAGTTACTGCGCCCACGCAATGGCTCACCAACTCATCCTCTATCATCCCGCTAACAACAAGCAACAGAGCAATAATGCGAGTGCGGGTAATAACGACGCCAAGCGGGTGAGACTGAGTGCCGAGAGCAGTGTTTCAAAGAAAATGGTGGCTACTGCTCGAACTGTAACTAATGCGGCAGTGACGAGTATGTCACCTCAGCAGGAAGAGGCTCATCGAGTAATGATGCGTAACGCACGCTTCCTGCTCGACCTCAGCAACGACAACAACGAGGACGAGGGCAACAAGGCGAGCTTCGGCGGCGCCAGGAGCAAGGTGATCCACTCGGCGTCGAACGTCAAGAAGGGCAAAGCGATGCGAGAAGGAAGAAAGAGCGATGTAATGACCGAATCTTTCATATCGGAATTGGCTGTAGTAGATCCCCATCCAATGACCAACTCCACCTTCCAATGTCTTCCCATGCTCACCTCCGACTTCTGCGACTTCGATCTAACCAACTTCCTCGAAAATACGAGCAGCAACACAACTCCGTTTCCCAGTCCCACAAAGGACGAGCCTCACAGAGAGCTCGACGTCCTCAACAGCTCTGTTATGGGCTTCGTGCTGCAGTACCACGATTTGAGCGCCTTGCGAGTGGCCATGACCAAGGCTTTGCGTCAGTCGGCGTGTCGTGTCTTCGCTCTTCAAGGTTTTGATTGGCTTTTGAGAGCAGTAAGTCAACCTGCAGCGCTTCACGACGTCCTCTGGCTTTTCGGGGCGGCTCTAAAGTCCAGCAAGGACGAGAAGACGAGCATCTACGAAACGGATGCTCACAATTTTCTGTTACCGCATCCATTGAGCAGTGTTAGGATGGCGGGCAAGAACGCCTTGTTGCCCTTGGAGCAGAGTTTGCACGCTTTTTTGCAGAGTCTGGCCAATCTGATGCCGCACTTGCCTGTCAACTCGTCTTTGCAGCTGGCAGCCACCAAAGCCGCCTCCATCAGAATCGTGTCGGATGATGTTGTATTCATGCTTAGCTCCAGATTGGCCGCAGCCGTCTTGTTGCAGGCCTCCAAGACGAGCACGGAGAGGAACGACGACGACAAGGACGACGCGGTGGACGCGTGGAGGGAGGCGGAGGCCGAGCTGCACGTCTCGAGCCGGTCGGCCATGTTGCACGCACTTAGCGACGGCAGCAGTGAGACTTTTTGGGAGTCGGGTGAAGAGGATCGATTCAAAGCCAAATGGATTGCAGTGCGATTCAGTGACAAGAGCATTAATAGGTGTAGAGCAGTAGCCATTTTCGTGGACAATGTGCGTGGTCTGAACCATCGTGTGACCGGCATTGGCTTCGAGGCTCACGACGACAACGAAGATTTGACTCGTCTCAAAGCGTCCGAGACAGTAAAGAGCGTTGATTTGGATTCCAATCATGTCGGCTGGCTGACTTGTTTCATCAATGCTAGGAAGAAAGTAATTAAAATAGTTTTAAATGGGCCTGCGGATACAGTGAGGATTTGGCAGGTGAAGACATTGGAGGCCAATGA
>JAOXNJ010017901.1:3498-13666 GCA_028566655.1 Metis holothuriae
CCTGCATAAGGCCGCCATCTCCGAAAGCCTCGACCTGATAGCCCTGCGCCCTTCCCTGTACCATTTGCTTTTTTATTCCGGCTGGAAGGCTTGAGCGCATAACGGCACTAAATTGATCGCTTGATAATATTTGACCTTGCGGCTCAGCTTGTGGCGGGTCATATGTTGAAATAGCCTCTTGTGAAGGCAAATTAATACGCCTCGCAATAGAAGTAATCTTTTTTCCGTAATTAGGGTCTGTGGCGTATCCTGACGCTTGCAGCGCGGCGATTTGTGCATCTATTCCTTGCGCCGCCATCATATCCTTGTAGCGCGGGTTTTCAAGCATAAAATCAGCATAGCCATTCACACTATCCCGCATATTTTCATAACCCATGAAGCTATCAACCATTTTAACGGGCTTGCCGTTAATAATTTCTGTCGTCATAAATTTATTATCTGTTGGCTTACCATGCGCTTTGATACCAAAATAATTATTACCCTTAACCTTCTTGCCAAATCCCGTTTCTAAGGCCGCCTGTGCCATGATAATTTTAGGATCAATACCCGTTCGACTTGCTGCCTCCATTGCATAAGGCGCTATTTTGTCAAAAAACTCCTTATTGCTGCTTGGTGCTTTAGAATAACCCCCTGCCTCAAAGGCCTGATTAACCCGCGCCGTGTTGCGATCGGCTGGAGCGGGGCTTTCTTGCATAATGCCACCTAATCGAGAGAAAACGCCTCCACTAGGCTGGCTTGCACTTTGCTGATTTGCATATTTTCCATATAAAGTATCTATTGCAAGGTCATCTGTTTTTCTTTGCTCTATTTTATCGCGAATACCACTGCCAAATTGAAAACCTTGCGCCGCGCTTTTGCCAATATTGGCAAGCCCTTGAAAATTAACAAGAGGCACTCCGTACATATTTGCATAACTCATCTGCCAAAGCCTCCATATCCTGCTGCCATGCCTCCAATATTTGCAAGCCCTGTTGCAACCCCTGTAAGCGCATTAAAGCCATTTACGGCGGCGTTTGTGCCAGCCATTTGCCCCCCAGCCTGCGCCTGCCCGATTTGTGAAAGGCTATTCATATAATTATTAGCTTTTTGCTGCCCAAAGCCACTGGCAACATTAGCTTGTGAGCCTGCAAGAGATGCTAGGCCTGAAAGCCCTTGATTACCTTGCTGCATAAGAGGCTTTAAATTATTTAAATATTGGTTGTAATTCTGGTTCGCCATGCCTTGCGCAAAGCTTAATGTATCAAGCCCTGTTTGACCTGATTGCAAGCGACCCTGCGCTGCCGCCCGTCTTTCAAGTGCATTCAAACCTTGATCCATTTCAAACTGATAGGCTGGCGATGACTGAAATTGAGAAATAGCTGCTTGATTGCCGTCTACGCCATTCATACCCATAGCATTGCCATAAAGCTCATTGGCACTATTGCCTATATCAGCAAGGCTTTGATATCGTCCTTGAATGGGTTCATATAAGCCTTGCACTTGCCCGTAAGCGTCATCAAGGCGCTGCTCTGATCCTGCAATGCCGTCACGAATACGCTCTTCTTGCTTCATTGCTGCAAGACGGCCATCCTTGCCTGAAAATAACTTACTAAAAATGCCCATTATGGATTCTCCAAAGTGTTAACCCTTGTTTCAAGAGTATCAATTAATATCTCTTGGCTTTCTGCAAGGGCGCTTAAATCTCTTACTCTTTTATCTAGCTCTCTTAAGTACTGATAAAAAAACGTTTCAGGCTCACCATTGCTTTGAATGTAAGGCTGTGTTGGTGGTGTAATATTTCTTAAATCATCAAAATCAGCCATGAGCCGCCCTTACATCACCATCAAAAGCACCACCAAGAAGCGAAACAGGCACAGGATCGGAAACTTTTAGTTTCCACTGTCTCCCTTGCGCCCCGCTCATACCACACCGATGCACTGAAACTGTTCTGTCTGTATCGCCTTGCGTTCCTAACGGCCTTAAAAGCTGATTTGAAAAACGAACACCCCCATCATCTGACCATGAAATCATAGCTTGAGGGATTTTTTGCGTACCACTTGCGCCTTGATCTATGCCAACGCCAGTAACAAAATCAAAATAGGCTTTACTTACAACGCGCCTTGCAGGATAGTTATGATCTTGCTCTGATCTAGCCTCAAATATTAAGGGCTGTCCGTATTCATTGTTTTTAGTATGATCGACCGAGAATATAATCCCACTTTCTCTATCCATCACAAGCCATTTGTTAAAGGCATTTACGCTATATTGAGCGCGCCAGTTATCTCTACGATAGCTTTTTTTCTCATGCCATTGACCAGTTTTCTGATTGAAAGCCCATGTCCACTTATCGCAAGATAGAATCCAAAAGGGCGTGCCAGCCTCAATATAAACGCTTGCCTCTAAAGATGTTTTATCTTCCACCTTATCAATTAAATATTCTAAGCCATTTGCTTTTATAGGGCTTGGCTTATAGCCATAAGAATAAATTTGGTTATCATTACCCACCCACATAGGAAAGCCAGTAAATCCAGCCTCAAAGCCTGCAACGGCTTTTGTGCCAATAAGACCAAATGATGCTGCATGGCCTCTTGTGAAAGAAAATCCTGTTGCATTGCCTGTGTTTGAGTAAAATTCAATGCTATCATCACCCATAAGCACAAGATCACGCTCATAAGCAATGGCACGCTTAAGGCCATCAGGTGAAAATTCCGCCGTTACAAAGTCATTAGCATTCACACTAATATCATTTAACCCAGAAGAAAAAGCCCTTCCGTCTTGTGTTGTAAAAATAAAAAACCCATCCATAAAACACACTGAATTTGGAGAGGGTAAATCTGGGTCATTTAAATCTGAAACGCCTGTGTTAACATCAATCACAGACACACCAGAAGAATGTACAATAACTATATTTTGGTTTGGTGCTCGCATATTACGCGCCATAAAAACAGCGCCCTCACCTCCAACAGTGCCAGCAAGCTCTGTCACCGAATAAGTTGTTGCGTTTAAAGTAATAGAATAAGCTTTTGAGCCATGCACAACATAAAGAACAGGGGCAACATAAATACCACCGCGCGGCTTTGAGCCCTCTGCCACATCTATCGCAAACTCATATTTCAGTCCGTAGTCGCGTCTTATTCTATAAGCAGGCCTTGAACCCTTAGCCAATGGCTCGGCAAAGCAATTAATTAAACGCCCACTGTTTTCTGTTTTGTTTTCGGAAAATGACGTTGACGTTGGGAATACAATTTCAGGCATTAAAAATAATTCGCATCTATTGGCCTGCCTATATCTTTATAACTTGTCAAAGAGGCTAGCGATCTTTCTGCTAAGCGCTCCTTGGCAATATCCTTTTCCTTGCCAAAGGTTTCGGCAAGGCTTTCTGAAATGTAAATTGATAAATCAATAAAGGCTTCTTTAGGTATATCGTCATAATTAGCAAGATAAATAATATTTCTTCGTGCCAATTTTGCCATCACATTATCAATTTCATCATTAACGACCTGATAATCTTCAGCCGATGGCGATTGACCAGCCGCAAGCACTTTAAGCTCTCTTAAAACCCTAAAGATTAATTGTTCGCGACTGGTCTGCATATTACAATCCTTTAAGAGGCAGGATCATAAATAAAAGAAACAGCAAGCTTGATTTCTCCGCTTGTTGCCCCTGTAGCTGGTGCAGTTGTAACCTTTACATCAATAGATGCATTGTCTGCATAGCGATATAAAAAACCTGCTGGCCGGTTAAGGTCAGCATCACCGCCTGTTTGACCTATAGTAACACCAGAAACAAATCGATCATCATCACTTGCATCACCGACAGCTAAAATTATAGCAGGGCTTCCACCTGTATCTAAATCAGTCGCCGTCATGAATACAGACGTTATTCTTGCCCCTGCTGGCACTGCCACCATTGGGATAACTTGATCAAGTGTTAATGCCTCGCTAAGCTGATATGCTCCTACAACTGTTTTTACAGCCGTAGCATCATAAAGGGGTGTTGGTGCAGAATTGACATCCACACCCTTATTTGCATCAAAATAAATAGTCATACTTATATCTCCTTAATCGCCAGTAGCTGCAAAGAAGCCCGTGACCATGCCGCGCTGCTTGCCAATAATATTTTGATCAGTGCCGTAATTATAGCAGAGCTTTTTGATACCCCACTTACCGATCATACCAAGGCCGCAAACTTGACCATAGTCGTCTTCTTGTTTGCGTGAGCTATATCTTGATTTAACAGCCCAGCCTAAAGCTTCCGCACCACACATAATAGCAGGCGCAACATCAATACCACTATCACCTACACCTTCAATAATAGGCATATCGTCAACTTCATGGATAAGCATGCCGTCATAATCAACATCACCACCTAAGAAAATAGATTTATTTTGCTTAACGATGCTTACGTCTTTTTGAACTTCTTCAATGCTTGCACGAATGTCACGCATTAAATAAGGGTGTACAAAAGTCACGAAAACACGGCGGTTCATTTCTTCAACTTTGATGGGCGTAATGCGCGGGTTTGCCATTAAGCCCATGCGCTTCATAAGTGAAACACTGTCGCTCTGATATTTATCGTTTGTTGCGTCAATAGTCGCTAAAGCTGTTGAATGCGTTGCATTGTAATTCGTTCGCGTCTTTCCATATAAAACACGATCTTGATTATTTGCATTCCAAGCATTCTTCTCAGCTGCATCTCCGTCATCATAATTTACATTACAAGCATTGCCGACACTGAGCATTTTGGAAATAACCTCATGCTTCACATCTTCATCTGCCCAATCTCTCAGGCTTTCCTTTGATGCTTTACGCAAATCTATGGCGGCCAAGTCCTCATCAAGTTCATGTACAGAAATAGCCTTTTTACGCATATCCCAGCTAACTTTATCGCCATACTCTCCAAGACGGCTTTCATTGCCCTTTAAAGGGGTGCGGCCTGTAATCGCGCCTTTTTTAAGATTTGTAATAAATTCAAAAGTAATACCATCGGCTCTTTTGCTTTTTAAATCTTCTTTAATACGGATAATTGAGTTTCTTCCCGTTCCAGAATAAGCGGAAAAAGGATTTTTCTGAAAAAACTCCGTGCTAAACCTATCATCCCATATTTCAGGGGTAAGCTCGCTAATAGCTCTTGTTTCTGTCATTTTTAACGTCCTAAAATTTCATTCATTGATTTTTGACCAGGCCATTGTTGAACTGCTCTTTTATTTTGTGATGGCGCTTTAGAGAAAGATGTAGGCATTGCTTGGGGCACTGCCTGCGCCTGCACTGGCTGAGATGATTGAAGTTTTTGAGCGGCCTTTGTTAAAAAGTCTTGATCATTTAACAAAGCTTCTCTTTGCTGCTCAATCCACGCTTGAGGATCATTCCCGATTGCTTGAAGGGCTTTTCTTTGCTTATGCCAGTTAACAAGATCACCATAAGGGTCTTGAGATTGTGACATGCGCTTTGCTTCAAGAGTGCCATTAGGATCAGATCGAACATAAGCTTCAAGCTCTTTTTCTGCTTCGGCAACAATATCGTGGCCATAAGCTTTTTCAGCATGAAACCTGCTAATCTGCTCTTTCTGCATTTGCATTGATTGCTGCATTTGCTGTTGAGCCGTTTCAAACTTGCTCTGAATATATTTATCAGGATCATCCCAAATATCTATCTCAGGCTCATTCTTTTCTTGCGGCTTGGCTTGCTGCTGCATCATCATTGCTTGTGCATTTTGCATATGCTGCATTTGCTGCTGATATTGGCGTTCTAAACGCTCTTTTTCGTCCTTAACCTGTTTAAGCTCAGACCTTACTTGCAGCAAAGCTTGCAATGGCACAGTCTTAGCCTCTGGCTCAGGCGCTTGATTTTGAGAGTCGTCTTGACCTTCTTTATCAGCCTCATCATTAGCTTTCACATCCTCTTCGCCTTGCCCTTGTTCAGGCTCGGCCTTTGGTTGCTCTGGCTCTTCTTCAGCATCTCTTCCTTCAAGGATTTCTTCTAATTCCTTATGTGGTTCAACCATTCTTAAATTCCTCGCATTGCGTAACGCCCGATAAAGCGGCGGCCTTTTCTATGAATACGGTCATAGCCCGAGCGTCCGTTAGCCTCGACGGCAGGCATAAAAAAACCGCCCTTAAAAAGCGGTCATATTTATTCTTTTAAAACTTGATCACATACCGTCAGAAACAGTCACATAAAGATTTGCAGTTCCATCAGGGCAAATTGCTGCGATATGCGTGTCACGCTCATTAATTGTAACACCTACAGGCAGCTTTGGGGGCACTATAAACCCGTTTTTCGGAGTAGCGCTCACTGGAGCTTGAGCAGGTATAGTGAAGCCATTTTGGCAATGAACAAAAACATTTTGATCGCTATCATTATATAATCTTAATGTTGTTCCTGCCGCTTTTGGACTTTTAGGAAGCTCCTGGGCTGCGGATGTGGAAGTTACAGACATCATTGTCGATACATTACCTAACTTAAAGAGCATAATTTAATTCCTGTTGCGATTGCTGAATAGCTAATTGAGACTCTACTTGATTTTTATTTGTCTCAGATTGTTTATATTGTATTTCCGAGGCTATTTTGCCCGTTTCGGCTTGCGTTTTCTCTATATCTGCCACAGCTTTCTGCATTTCAATTTGCGCCCCTTGCTGCTGCATTGGGTTTTGGCCGGCCTCTTGAAGAATCTGAGAAAGCTCGCCTTTATTTCTTAAATTTGAGGCTTTAATGTATATTTCAGGCGGGAATTGTATACCCATACGCGCAAGCTCTACAAGATTTGCAAATTCCTCTTGCATAATTGTACCCATATCAGGCGCATCACCAATATCAATATCGACCTCTAAGCTGGCAACCTCATTTTGAATGCCTTGAAACATACCAAAATCATCTTGCATAGGCACATTAAGACCAACCCATTTTAAATTTTGCATGTCATCGGTAACACGAACCCATTTTTCACCCTGCCAAAACTGCCTTATTCTATTCCAGCACGATTTATAAATATCATAGTCTAAATCTCTCAAGACAGACGTTAACGAACCAATTTGTATTGCTCCGCCTTGCTGTTGCGCCATAATAGCGCGACCTGATTCATTGCCGTCTTTCTTGCCCATCATTGCCTGATTAGGGCCTAAAACCTCAAAAACCTGCGTTGCTTGGCTTAAAAGCTCGAAATGACCCGATGCCTGATCGTTTGTTGGTATAATTCCAAATTCACGCCCGAACTCTATACCGTCTCTAAGTAAAATATGACCGTCAGGCTTTGCCATTTCTTGACGCAACCCTCTTATTCCGTTCGCGTCCTTGCTTAAAGCCGCGTCAGTGCCGAACGTTTGGCGCACTGTAAAATGATGCAGAGCCTTAGAGCGCCTTTTATTAACCTCATCTTGAGGGTCAACAAGATCACGAACCGCCCCGTAGCGATTATTATCCCTATCTATAAAAGCGCTTTGCCAGTGATAAGGCGAAACACTTGCACCATCTTCATCTAACCAAGGAGAAGCACCATTGTTTAAGATGCCGCCCTTTGTAAACTCACAAAAATCTATGCTACCATCTTTTGCCGTATAATACATTTGAACAACACGAATGCGCGGCCGATTATTAGAATCTATCCAACTTACTTGACGGGGCTTATCATCATAGGTGTCGCCTTGACTGCGCGATGAAACCATCTCATCAAAAACGCCCCCGCCCTGCTCTCCATAACGCCGTACAGCCTCCGATCTATCCATCCAGATAACAAGGCCTTGATATGTGGCGTCTGAAAAGTCGCTTTCATGTGAATAAGGATCCCAAAACATACGATCCCAAGGGCATCTTTTTAAGACAACCTCAATATCATCACCGCGCTGCTCTGCAACAACCTCAACACCACCCCACCCGATAACAAGCAAATCTTTCCATACCTGCGATCTTATTCGATCATATCGGTTATTGTCACAGACATATCGTAAAGCATCTGTGCATGACAAAGCTTCTTGCTCATGCCTTGGTGTGCGCGGTAAAGCTTTCGGCTCTGTTTTTTGATTCCGCTCTAAACCCTGTAAAAAATCTATTTTTTGCCTGATAAGATTTTGCGTAATAGCTGGCTGTCTTCTTTTTTGAAGCTCCTTAACCTCAGCATCTGTCCACTGCTTGCCATCATAATAATCTTGGTCGCGCTCTGCTTTTGTTCTTTGCTTTAAGCTGGAATCCTCTGCTTGCTCAAACATATTGACAAGGTCTAAAAGGCTAGGGCTATCGTTTTTCATATAACCTTCCACCCCTCGCCGCTTTCGTCATTATCAAAATCACTGAACCAATCTTTTTCATGCTTTGGTTCTTCTGCTTTTTCTTCTGCTTTTTCATACATCTGATCTAAAAGCTGCCCTATAAGCCCTAAAGCGTCGACCTGATCATCATGCCTGCCATTAGGGAAGGATAACAACTCATTCTCAAACAAACTATACCAAGGCGCATCAATCGGCACATAAAGCCCATTTAAAGCAGCCCTTCCCCTTATAGATTGTGCTCTGATTGCTTTATCGCCTCTTGTTGGGAAAACCTCTTGCGCTACATAAGCCCTTTTTTCTCTCATGCGCCTTTTAAGATAAGAGCCGATTGCCGATCTTATTTGTCCTGTTTCCTCTGCCCACGCGATAGGCTTATATTGATTAACAAGATCACAAAAACTCTCAACCCATACACTACTATCTTCTTGACCGCGCCATAAATCTAAAAGCCAAATTCTGCTTTGCGGGTCAATGCCAGCAACAATATGAACCGTATAATCACCGCCTTTTGATGTTACGGCGTAATCTGAGCCACCATAAATACGCAATGTATTTAAATCCGGCCTTTGCTCTTGCTTGTAAGGCTTAAACCATTCTTTCTTAAAGTAATCACCGTCCTCAGGCGCCGGCCTTTGTTGATAAAGAGCCTCCCAATCTCTAGCTCCAATAGCGCGCTTAATCTTCTCAAGCTCTTTTATTGGGTATTGCTCAGGCCATAAAGCCTTATTGTCCTCATCTATAGCAGGAAGGTTTAAAACGACCCAACCTTCATCAGCATGCTCTTCTAAAAGCCAGCCACTTAAATCATCCTCATGCCAGCGCGTTTGAATAATAACAACAGCTCCATTAGGCATAAGCCTTGTATAAGCAGTTGACCTATACCAGTCCTTGATCTTTGCTCTTATCGTCTCAGATTCAGCATCTTCTCTGTTCTTAACTGGGTCATCAATTAATAATAAATGCGCGCCGCGTCCTGTTAACGCGCCGCCCACACCCACGCCATAATATGCGCCAGATTGCTTTAGGTTGGAAATAAGGCCGTGCGATGTGTCCTCAACCGTAAATCTCTTTGCAGCCTTGCTATCAGCTGAAAGCTCAACACTGGGAAAAACCGCTTGAAAAGCATCTCCTTGTATTAAATTACGAACCTTTCTACCGAAATCATCTGCGAGATCTTGCCCATAAGTTGCAGCAACAACAAATCGATCTGGATTGCGCCCTAAATACCATGAAGGGAAAAACTCACTGGCTAACATGCTTTTCCCATGCCTTGGGGGCATAGTAATCATAAGGCGCTTTATTTCGCCTCTCTCTACCTTTTCTAAGTGCCTGGCAATAAGCTTATGATGCGCAGCCACTTGATAAGAAGGCCATTGATACGCTGCGTAAGCAATAAGCCTTGAAAATGCAAAATCTTCAGCTGTCGGCTGCATAAGCTGCTGCTATTGCTGCGTCTCTTTGCTCTTTTGTTGCCGTTTCAATAGAGCCACTATGATTCAATTCAATCTTATCGCTGTATTTACTGGACTTAAGTTTTCCTGCCATCCATTTGCGTGTATCTATTCTTAAACGCGCTCTTTGAGAGTCTGTATCTGTATCTGCTATATATAAACACTCATCAAAAAGCGTATCGGCCTGATCCTCTCTTGCGCGCGCGTATTGCTTGGCAAACTTTTCATTCTTTAAATTCCACGCATGCACCGTTGAAGCATTTGGCATATCATCATCTTTACAGATTGACCTTAGGCTTTCACCTTCGGCAATGCGCAAAAGTATCTTTGAGGCCACCTCCTCACTATAAGAAGAAGGCCTTCCTGTCTTAGCCATAGATCACCATAATAAAAAAGCCCTAAGGCAATTGAGCGCTTAGAGCTGTACATTAAAATAAACTAATCAACATCACCTTCATTTCCCCGATGATGCATAAAT
>JAOXNJ010018012.1:0-13666 GCA_028566655.1 Metis holothuriae
CCGTGGCTGGGTTTCATCATCAAGCCAAAGCGTTCCCAAAAACTGCAATCTCTCTTCCAAAGTGGCCAAGGGTTGGTTAGTTCATCAGATCAAAAGACCGCCAGCAAGCGGCTTGTCTGGGTTCTCAAGCCCTACCAGTCTTATGAGTTCATAAAGCTTATCTTTGCTCATAACGCCTAGGTAGGGCGCAGCGTCCACGCAAGCCGCCTGCTGGGTGCATCATCGAGTCAAGGCGTTCCCCAAAGGCTCAATTTCTCTTCCAAAGTGGCCAAGGGTTGGTTAGTTCGTCAGACCGAAAGACTCCCAGCTTTCGGCTTGTCTGGAGACTGCGCCCTACCAGTCGCATGAGTTCATAAAGCTTCCTTTGCTCATGGCGCGATGGTAGGGCGCAGCGTCCACGCAAGCCGCTGCTGGGCTTCATCATCGAGCGAAGGCGTTTCCCAATGGCTCAATTTCTCTTCCAAAGTGGCCAAGGGTTGGTCAGTTCATAAGACCCAAAGACCGCCAGCAAGCGGCTTGTCTGGGTTCTCAAGCCCTACCAGTCTTATGAGTTCATAAAGCTTATCTTTGCTCATAACGCCTAGGTAGGGCGCAGCGTCCACGCAAGCCGCCTGCTGGGTGCATCATCGAGTCAAGGCGTTCCCTAAAGGCTCAACTTCTCTTCCAAAGTGGTCAAGGTTTGGTTAGTTCAGCAGACCCAAATACTCCCAGCGAGCGGCTTGTCTGGAGACTGCGCCCTACCAGTCTTTTGAGTTCATAAAGCCTATCTTTGCTGATGGCGCGTAGGTAGGGCGCAGCGTCCACGCAAGCCGCTGCTGGGTTCATCATCAAGCTAAGGCGTTCCCCAAAAACTCAACTTCTCTTCCAAAGTGGTCAAGGTTTGGTTAGTTCAGCAGACCCAAATACTCCCAGCGTTTGGCTTGTCTGGGTTCTCAAGCCCTACCAGTCTTATGAGTTCACAAATCTTTCTTTACTCAATCCCTAATTGGTTGGGCTTTGCCCTTGGTTGGGGGGCGGGCTGAGGACAGCCAGCGGTACCTTATTTTGCGCTTCGCGTTTAGAGACGGACGGAAGCTGGAAGCTCCCGCTACTTTAGTTTCATCTTTTTAGGAATGGTTTCTGAGCCGCTCTCACCTATGAATTTTGCAGTAAATACATAACATTTCTTGTTTTTGCGTATCTGACTTCCCACATAGAAATCGTTCCATGCTAAAGCCATTTAGGCTAAATTCGTAAGCTGCCTCCACCAAATAGTGGAACTGTCATGGAGAAGTTTTCTCCATAAGTAATTTTTTGCTCTTCTAAAATTCCGAGGGCAATTTTTTCCCCCATCAAAATTGATTCATAATAATCAGTAAAATAATGCACTCCCGCCCAATTTCGCCCAATAGAAATGTTCGATGCTAATTTATTCAGCTCACCTCCTACAGTTAAATAACTTGGCTCCTCTGACTCTTTTGATTGTGTAGTTGATTGTTGATATGCAACCAAGGACCCATCAGAAGCTGGTTCATAAATCTCTTGAAATGGATGGTTGCAATCAAAAAAGGCTTTTAAAATAGTCACGCAAGCACCTGCTACCGTGGCGTGTCCGGCCCCATAGGCTGGATGCATGGGTGATCCCTCACAAAAAGCCATTGGAAGCAAGTAGTTTGGGTAATAAACTCCACTTAATTTATGCTTATTGGTTTTCTCATGATAAGAATATGTTTGGAAAGTTTGCTCCTTCTTCGCTTCTTTGACAAGATGCAGGATTTTGCTAAGACCTTTTGCTTCAACCATGCGCTTGAGCTCGCCCTGTTGCTGAGGTAGATCTTGATGAAGGCTTAAGCGCGCTGCCAAAACCTCCGGACGCATCCTGCGGTGCACATTAAACTTTTGAAAGCGAACTGCCTTGAGAGCCCTAGTTGCTACTTCAGTGACCAGAGAGAGAATATGGGGCCCGCCAAAATGGGCAAACCCTTGCTGATGGTCAAGATTATCAGCGTTTTGGAAGGGAATCCCTGGATCAAAGGGAACGCCATTGCCTAACATGAAAAGGCAGGCATTGAGGTAGGCTTCATACAAAGCATCGTAGTGCACATAGGTAGCCAAATCCCGAGGGGTAGTGATAAAGCGATAATTGTCTTTGCCCTTGTCACAAAGATAGTCTTCTTGAGCGCCTAAGTTGGCGCCATTTTGCACATCCAGCCACTCGTCCCATGTTTCCATGTAATCCACATTTGGGGTAGCAACGCGGACTCGTTGATCAATGCGAATTGCTCCATAGGTAATGAAACCATCCCTTGAGCTTAACCAACTACATGCAGCATCATTTTGATTAATTCCTGCATTTCCTTGAAGTAAAAACTGTGAAATGTAAGGCCCATGTTGATCTCCTTCGGTAATGCCACGGAAAAAGGTTTTCTGACCTAATTTGCGCAGGCGATTTCGCTGTGATTCGTCTAGGTCACAACATTCTTCTTTCTGAAACCAAGTGCAATCATCCAAGGCATTCAAAATTTCATTAATTTTGGTAGCATTTATGCCATCGGGTAGTTTGCCCTTGCATTCAGCAGCCTTAACTCCTTTGTAAATGAGGGAAAAGGGGACATCACGCAACAAGGCCTGTGCATATACCTCAGCGATTTCAGCAATCAATTCTTCACTACCCAATTCAGGCGCAGGAGGCATGGTTACTGCTTGGGCATCAGGCCCTTCCAAATCAAAGGTATTTCCTGCGCCCTGACTTTCCCATGCCCTTACCTGAGCTGGCTCGCCTAGCCGCGCTCCTTTTGGAAGCTTCTTGGCTTTTGCTGAGAACCAGCAACTGGCAGGAACTTTTTTTAAGCAACCCTCAGGGTCAGGGCCAAGTGGAGTATCTTGAAAATCACGAGGATCACCGCTATCAATGGCGCGAACAAATGTCTCAAAATCATCAGGATTTTTGACTAATCCAGTTTCTGGGCAGTGTGGAAGTCCCTTGGTAAAGCTTGCTAGATATGAGGGCTTATTTCCGTCTAAGTTGCGAAATTTGAACTCATCGCCATTGGCAAGGTGAGGTGGATGAGGACGATTCTTGGCGATTGTGGCTGCGTCAACTCGAACTTGATAGGCTTGGGATCTTCGATTTGGGTTCATGGTTAGTTGTTTTTGTGTTTGTTTATATGATGTGATGAAATTCTATCAACGCTCTAGCTTACATATATTTTAATAAAAAAGAAATCACAAATTGAGAACAGTGACAATCAATATTTAAGATAAAGACATTGTGGATTGCAAGAAAAAATATTTTTCAATAATAAGTGTATTTTGTTTTGCTAAAGTTATTCGCTATTTAGCATTCAATAAGCACTAAGTCTTAATGATTCATTAAGAAAGTAAAGATGCAGGTCATTTTTTGATGAGAATAGGTAAATGGTATTAAGTGGCACAGAGAGAATCTTAAAGTTGAGTGTTGCCTGCGGGCTCTGTCAATCTGTCGTTCGTCTGCTTAATTCATGCCATCTATCCCATTCTACAAAAATCTTCTCTGCCCAAAGCGGGCTGTGAAGCCCACTTCAGGTTTTTTCTAGAGAAGCCCTAGAGTTGAATCTCTCGCAGGGTGGAGAAGGCGGTTAATTCTTCTTCTATGCTGGATATATCTTCGCTAGGAGTGAAGCCTCTAGTCATAGAGCGGGTGCGCGAACCAGCTAGGCCGATAACCTCTACTTCACTGCGAATGTAGTCATTCTGAGTGATAAAGGTGCTTTCAATGGAGTAAGGGTGGCTATATTGATCTCGAAGTAGTGAGCCTGCGCTGAGCATCAATTGATCATCTTTGTTTTTCTTGAGCTGGCCAGCAACGATACTGATTGCTGTTTGAAGTACGCTTGAAGCCACACTTGCTGTTGGATTTCCTGCGGTAAGAATTTTGAGTGTTGAGGTGACTTTTTTGTCTTCAACGATTTCTTGGACAATTTCTCCTACTCTTCTCACATCATTGTCCGACTCCATCCAGAGCATATAATAAGAGAGGAAATCTCCAGGATTTTTGGGACCATAGATGAGTCTACCTGTCCCATGCATTTTAATTGTGTCACCTGCTCTTACTTTCGGGAAGGGCACAGCATTGAAAAAGGCGTGGGTATCATCAGGGCCTTTGGAATCTACGGCAAGAGTGACGACATAGGGTTCCGCGTATTCTTGCCAGAAGACTTCACTTTTCTTTTTCAGGGTGAATTCACGCAAGGTAAGGGCGATTTTATCTGTTGTAGGATTAAAGGGCATAGTTTGTAGTTGGTTGTTGTTGTTTTTTGGGGTAGACTTTATCTTAGTTAATCGACTTATTCTTCCCAGTTTGGTGCGCTTGGGGGGAAGTTTTCAGGAGAGAGTATTTGCTCATCAAAATGGACTCTTGGCTCTGGAGTTTCTGTGAAACTTCTGGTGCTCGCTCTTGTGTTGGAGGAAGGAAGTTTTTGGTATATGGCTTTATGAAATTCTAATGCTACTTGATAGAAGCCTTGTCTGGTGGGGTGAAGTTCGTCTGCCCAGTCCTCATGCCTTGTGAGTGTGTTGCGGAGGTCAATCACGGTGAGGTTAGGGTAGCGGCGAGCTAAGCCGTGGAGCATCTCATAGAGGCAGTCAATCATTGGGCGCACAATTTCATGGCGCATTTGCAGTCCAGCGTCTTTTTTATCTCGATACCCCTTTTTCTCAAATGAGGGTTCCATCCAAGGGCCAATTTTATGAACAATGAGGTTGAGAGCCGCTCTTCCATCAGGGTAAGGGTAGGCATATCCGTGGGTAAAGATGGGCAATTCTCCGAGTCCAGCTTGCAGGGCGGTTGCGCTGGCTGTTTCAATGATGCGCTGGTAGGCGGGCGCTAGCTCCTGCTCAAAGAGTCCTCTCACTACGGCTAAATTTGGGCCGTTTTTTTCCGCTAAGGCATGATGAAGGGTGAGAATAAACTCAGGGCCAACAAAATCATTGCCGCCGCCAGAAAGAAGGAGAGCATTGGGTTTGTGTTTGCGAATTTTTTGAACGAGAAGCTCAAGTTCGGTCTCGTCTTTGCCAAAGACGGAAAAGGGGTTGATTTTATCAACAAAACTGGTTTCTATTCCGTAGGCCATTTCATAAAGGCAGGCACCTGCTTTGGCTTGATTGACAATGTGATAGCGAAATTCAGACTCGAGCCAGTCAATCACATCGGCATGAATTTTGAAATCAAACCATGAGTCTCCTTCAGCCACAAGCCTGACATGGTTTGCTTGACTGCGTGTGCGCACGAGTTCATTGCTTTCCCTTTGGGTGTGGAATTCTTCTCGAGCTTGGGCTAGTTCATCTATTTGAGAGAGAACTTTATGTCCTAGGCTAAGGTTGTTTTCTGTGGTCATCTTGGTTGGGTTTAGGTTTGATTGCTTTTAGGGTTGATTACTTTGAGGGTTGGGAAATTGTGCTCTCAGGGTGGCTTTGCTTATTTCTACTTGTGGCGACTTTGGTGAATGCGGCGGGTGAGGTCGTTACAAGGCTCAAGAAAGCCTTTTTCGTCTCTGCTCCAATAGCTGGAGCCTTGCTTGAGGCCAAATTCTAGTTTGCGCCTCCATGTGTCTGCTTTGTTGATGGCTTGGCGCACGGCGTAGCGGAGGCGTCCTTGATCATCAAGAATGATGGTGACTCCGCCGATGAGGCGTACTTTGATGTTTTTGACGGTGCCTTCTACCTGTTGGGTGACTTCGATAACGGTGTCGAATTGAAGGCGGTTGGCGGTGCCAACTCGGTGGGCGTGGCGCACAGACTGGATGGTAATTGGGTAGGCGTTGATGTCTTGGATTTGTGGGTCATCAATTTCTGGGTGACGGGGATCAAGAAGTCCGAGTAGACGCCAACGGTTGCTGATGAGTTGCTTGTATTCTGTTCGGCTCAGATCGCTGGCTGGCGGGATTGTTTTGCTGATGCCAAGAAAGCGCTGAATTCCATGGATGGCTTGCTCTGCAAGGCACATGGCTTTGTGCTGGTGCTGATCCCATTTGATGCGTCTTTGTGCAGCTAACGGATCCTGACTTTCTTGTTCTTGCTGGCTCTCTTGTTCTTGGATAAGCGCTGTTTCTTGGGTGGGGCTTTTGCTGGGAGGCTGGGGGCTGTTTTCTAGATCGTCTTCAGGATGGCGGGAGTTTTCCGCTTGCCAGTCCATGTCTTCGAAAAGGTAGGCTGTTTTGAGATGCTCTAGTTGCTTATCTGTTTCATTGAAGTTAAATTCTTTAAATTGTTTCCAGCGCAGCTCTTCTACGGAGATGCCTTCGACATCAGGCGGCCAAATTTCTCTTGCAAGAAAGGCTTCAACGAGTGCCCCTCGGTAGTTGAGGGTGTCGATGGGGAGCATTTCTAGGTCTGCTGTGATGATGGCGCGCAAGTAGTCTGAGAGGGTAATATCTACTGGGGCTAGGTAATCTATGCCGCGAATGAGCATGGCGCGGAATTGGCGGGCGGTTTTGATCGCGGCTTGGACGATTTCGTCTCGAAGTTCTTGAGAGAGCCAATGGCTGGCTTCGGCTTGGTTGCCTCCGGAGATGACAGCAAGCTTGCTAAGGCGACGCTTCAAGGAGATGCGAAAGGCATCATAGATGGCGCGGAGAAGAACCTCGCCCATGCTGTGGCATTCTAGCTTGGGGCTGAAGCTGATTGGATCAGCATCTGGGGGAACTTCTTCTCGCAACCATTGACCTGGACGGAAGGTGCCTTGGAGGGCTTTTTGATGCCTCCAAGGCTCTACGGCGCTGCGGATGGCGTTTTCTTTCTTCGTGCCAAAGCCTAGCTCTCTGCCTATTTGGGTGAGTCTGGGGTGATCAATGAAGCTCCAGCCGCTTTGCTCGGCACAATCTTGAATAAGTTCGGTAAATTCAAAGCGCTGAAGGATGGCGATGATATCGGCAAAGCCTTCATGAAAACCGGGTACTTGGGAGTTGGTGGGGAGGGTGAGCATACTGCGCATGCCATCGAGGAGGGCGTGGGTAAGCTCATGGGTGATAATGTCGTGAGAGAGGCTGGTTGCGACTAGCTGGCCGTGGCGGATTTGTTGATTGGTGGAGCGGGAATGAAAGTAGCCAAAGCGTAGGGCTACTTCCTGGGGGTCGTAGAGGGCGTTTGCGCCAAGATTTTTGTCGTCAACGATGATTTTGAGATTCCAGCTTGTAGCGGGTAGGTTGTCGCCTTTGACTTTGGTTTGTTGTTTGATGGCAAAGCTTGGGTCTCTGCCTAGGGCGTATTGAAAGGAACGGTAGACAAGGGAGCAGATGCCGTAAGTCATTTGTAGGGCGAAACGCCAGTCGGTGCGCCGTGGCTCGAGTCCTTGGTTCATTAAGAGTGGGGGGTCATTGAGGCTGAATTTTTTATCACCGCTTTGCTGATGTTCGAGTGAAGTAAGGCGAAAGAGGCGGCCGTTGATTGTGGTCTTGGGTGTAGTGGCTTGCCGAGGACTTTGATGCTCTGGTTGGTAGGGGGGCTCTTCGAGAGGTTCGTAGGGAATTTTGGCTACTGCGATGCGGCCTTTTTGGGCTCGGGCGCTTGGGTCGAGGACGAGGATGCGCAGAGAACGCAGGGGGGGATCACCTTGTTTGAGCTGGTAAGGCCAAGAGCGGCGGCCTGCAGCAAGGCTGACGGAGGCGGCGAAGCGGGGGTCTTCATTCCAAGTGAAATGCTGGAATTTTCTATCCCATGACCAGTTTTCACTCCAGCTTGGCTTGGAAACTTGAGCTGGAGACTGGTTTTTCATGGCTGGGGATCGCTTGGGATAAGCAGAGGTGGGGTTTAATTTTCTTCTAAGGATTCGATGAATTCCATGATGCCTTCTAGGCTAAACGATGAATCCTGTGGTGGGCGGTATTCATTATCTCTTAGCGTTAACTGCGAAGGCATCAAGGAAGCCATCGATGAGGAGTAGCTTAGCCCTGGTAGAGGCTGAGCCTGAAGGGCAGCGGGGCAGTTGATTTCTGGTGTTTGCGGTGAAAGACCGGGATTTTGGGTGACTTGGGCTTCCACTTGCTGGGTGATGGCTCTGGCTATTTCCATCATGGGAGTGACGCTGAGCTGGGAGCCAAGGGCTGTTATTGTCGCATTGGCTGCGGTGGTGAAAATGCCCTTGCTTCCTACTTCATTGGCCAATTGTGAGGAGCGACATGCAGCAAAGAGGATGGCATTGTTCGCGGGCTTGCTTTGCTGGCTTACGGCGCTATTGCTAGCGCGCAGTAGGGTGCGAGTGCTTGACGAGAGCCTGCGCATGACCTTTTCCTCACAGAGTTCTTGCCAATCTGAGGGGAGACTAAGAAAACGGGCGCGTACATCTTGGTTAGTTTGGCTTTGGCGCTGGTTGAAGTAAGCGCGAATACCTGTGCCTGAGTGGCAGCAATCAAAGAAGAAGACGAGTTTAACTCCTGAATTGCTGCGCTCAATAAGCTCCGCAATTTCATCGTCGACGACCGCTTCTCCTAAATCAATGTCATAGGGACAGAGGATTTCATCACGCAGGGGCGTGTCTTGGTCAAATTCATCTCCTGAGACATCTTTGATCGTGGAGCCGTGTCCTGCGAATTGAATCCAAGCGGTATCCCCAGGCCGTGATTCGCGAATGATTTGATGGATGGATTCAAGGATGGCTTCTCTGGTCGCCTGCTCATCGTGAAGGCGATGAACTTGATGAGCGCCTAGTTGGCAGAAGAGGTTTTCCCAAGTGATGGCGTCATTGACACAACCTGAGAGAGAGTCCAACTTGTACTTATCAATGCCGATGCACAGACCTCGAATGACACCTTGATTCGCTGCTCTAGGCAAGTTGAGAGAGGGAGCTTGCCAAGGAGAGTTGGGGAGAGGGAGGGCGCGGCTTGTGAACGCATCATCAATACAGTCTCGATCCCTTGCATGATCAGGAAATTTGTGATTAAGCCTACCACAAATCAGCCGTGCAACGCTATTCATGGTTTTTGGGTCATTGTCAAAGCCTCCATGGGTTGTGGAGTGAGATTCATAGCCGAGCTGAGCATCTTTGGTTTTCGAGAGGACGAGAAGATTTCTTCCGTATGAACTAGAATCGAACGATTGGAAGAAACGGGAAATATCGGGATCATCATTAATGCACTTTTCCATTCCCAAAATGGGGGTGTGTCTTTCGTCCTCTAGGCACCCTGAGATAAGGTAGAGAAGGCTTTTGTTGTAAAACAGTTTTTCCTTAAAATATAGGTTATCTTCACGCTCCAGTTCATCGCACATGGTGTAGCAAATGATTCGTTTACTGAGTTTTTTGGGGCCAGATTCTGGCATCAGATGCTTTTTAAACTCATCACTGCGGATGGCGGGGGCCAAGAGGTAAGTGTTTTGCCCTGATGCAAGGAGCTGCTTGCTTTGTGGATCAGTCAATTTTCCACTATTCCCGCTTTCTCGTTTGAAGGCCTTGACGAACTCGGATAGTAAGATGGAACCAGCGCTGTGACCAACAAAGTGAATCTCACACTTTTTCCCCTTGGAAGTGGCCAAAAACTTTCCTAACTGGAGGAGAAAGTGCGTGCCAACGCCATCTTCAGCAAAGCAATTTTGGGCATTTTGCTTCATGTCATCCCAGGTAATCCCTCTTAAAGTAATCTCTCTAAGAATAATCCCTCTATATTTTACTTTATGGATGATCTCTTCAAGACTATTGTCATACTGTTCTGTATCTTTTCCCCCCGTGAGTATATTCTTGATGTTGCCAAACCATCCAGTGCCTCGTTGACTGAAAATATTCTCATAAATTTGAAGTAACTCCTTCACTAAGGGTATGTTCTTCAATTGAGTGAAAAGCGTCTCCTCGATACCTGTCTTCCAGATATAATAGAGGGGGTACACATTGTTACTCTTCCACCAATCAAGCTGGCTGTTGGCCATGCCAATAGCCTTTTTTTCACTCACAAGCCCTCCATGGCAGTGGAGCATGATACTCAATTTATCTTGATTGCCTTTTCTCTCTTGTTCTTCAACCCAATTTGGCAAGTGAGATTCAAAAATCGTGTTGATATGACTTTTGGTCATCCAGAATTTGTTTTTCTTCTTGCTCTCCTGTCCATTATCTGAGCCAAAGATGTGCTTTCTAGTGGTGTAGCTTACAGTTGAGTCTGAATTTGATGAAGTTCCCCCCCTAGAAGCCGAAGCGGAGGATGTGACAAGCTCGAGCAACTGCATTAACTTTTCTGAAAGTTGTTGGTCATTGTGGCTGATGCGTTTTGGTTGGAGCTGCTTGATTGCTGATTCCACCTCATCAAACAGCAGTTTTTTGTTGATCCCCTCAGGTGCTCGTTCTTGCGGAGCGTGGGCAATGTTTTCTCGGAAAAAGAACTGCAAGGCTCCATTCTCAATGTCTTTGACCAGAAGAAGGTGCTCTGCAATGCTGGCCAAGAGGTAAATGAGACTCTCCTTTTGAGGTCCTTCTAGTTTGTCATGGCCTTCTTCAAAATTGCCAATGAGTTCTACCATCAGAGGGCCGCGAGAGGGAGTGCCGTTTTGATCTGGGGCGCTTGCTGGCATGGCCTCCCAACTGCGACCTAACCAGATTCCACCTTGTGGATCAATGGTGAAGTGTTGGGCAATATCCTCTACTTGATAGTTAGCTCTTTGGTAATGGCGCAGTGCCTCAATGACCCCCGCTTCATTGCCTGCGGGGCAGCTAGCGTGATCTGGAAGCCAGCTTTGGTGCAGGTGGATGCCTGAAATTTCTCGGCGTAGGTTTGCTTCTTGAAGAAGGATTTCGAGTTCGTCTTTGGTGATGTGGAGCTCAGGCATGGGATTAGTGGTTGTTGGGTTTAGTTTTCGGTTTCAGGGGGTTCTGGGGTGATTATTCTATGATTTAATTTAATGTAGTTATTCAGTGCATTTTCTATAACTTTGTTGCTTAGTTTCATGTTATTTACCTCCTGATTTATGGCTTCAACTTTCTTCTTTAAGTCTGATCTATATTTTTCTTCCAATGATCCTAGATCTGTATCGTTTTTATCTTCGATCTTCATCAGCAAGGACTCCAACTCCTCATTTACATTAGAGACAATCTTGTGATTTATGCTTTTTTCTTTTCTCTCGATTTCCATCAATTTTTCTAGCTCTTGAATATTATCAATAGTGTCAGGGCTTGATATTTTTTGCAAATACTCAAGAGCTTGATTTTTATATTTTGATTCTCCAGAGCTATCTCCTTTGGCAATTATGTAAAAAGTGATTGCACGCCGTAATTTCTGATCAGAAACATTGCTGATATCTCTCAAAAAATTGAGCTCTGCTTGCCTGTCTTTAATGTTTGTCTTTTCTTTCTCTGCTTTCTCTGCTTCATCTTTTGTTTGCTCCATCTGCTCAGGGTACACTCTCAAGAAAAACCATGAAAAGGTTATTGCCACGATGAGCATGACGACCGATTCCACGATTTTGCGAAAAAGATAAACAGATTTAGGAAGGCTTTTTATCTTTGCTTGCTTTTCATTTTGTAGTCTCTTTTCCAGTTGAGCTAATTGGAGTGAAACTAACCTAGACTCATTGGAGAGTTTTTTGTCATGTAATTTGGTGCGGTCTGTCTCATTCATTGTTTTTGTTGGGTTTAAACTATTGGTTCAATTCCACTGTGGAGGAATCTGGCATGATTTGCACAAAAGCCCAAGTTGTTAAGTATTTAACTTGATTGTACTTTTCATCATTTGGGACAAAAAGATCCTCAATAATTAATTCGGTGCCCGTTGGAATAGTTCGAATTCTTTCAGCAAGCTCGATATCAATCTCCTTCTCGCCTTCATTTGATGTATTTAATAATTTATCTTTGATTACTGGAGGAGCAACTCTAAGGTTGATTGAGGTAAGTGCGGTATACCTCTCGTTCAACTTAATTTGCTTTGTTTGTTCCGAGCTATTTATAGCGCTCTTTTTTGCAATACCCTCGGGGGGCGTCTGGAATTGCTCTGAATCATGAATTCTGCCAATAGTTGGTCTACGCCATTCTCCTTTTGTTACCCAAGCGTTGGGATCTTTAACTATAAAATTTGGATTTGGTGTCTTGCCTATGAATATCCATCCTGACGTTTGAGGGGGTTCCGGTGGATCTGGAGGGGGTGGATCAACTACTATTTCACCGTAGCCTTGATTTCGCTGTGCTTCGCCCAGCTTGGGAATTTGATCTTCTCTTAAGTTAATAATTTTGTCTTCCGGGTCATTGATTAAGCCTGCTTCGACCAAGAATTGAAGTCCCTTTAATCTTTCTTCACTTTCGGTTGATTCAATAACTTTTGTGATGAGTTCTGATCGGAATTTTTCCTTTTCTAAGCTTCTGTTTTGATTGAGTTGGTACATGGTGGTGAATAAACCCACCATGGCTGTAATTAGGACACCCAGTAAGGCTAAGAAAGCTGGATTGTGAGTGATTTGATGCCAGCTAAACCCGTCTTTCTTCTCATTTTCTTCTTCTCGATCTAAGGCGAGCTCCAATTCTAGTAGTTGCAGCCGTAGTTCTGAGAGGCGATCCTCAGTGTTGGCAAAATCATGCTCTTTCTCCTCGATTCCTTCTGAGGAGTCTGCTGGTGGTTTTCTTGTTCCCTCTTTCTTTTTTTGCGGCATTTTTCCTTTTGGTGTGAACCAATAGATGATTTGACAGATCCTTAGAAAGAGTAGTTTGGCAATCTAATTTTCATCGATCCACATCATCAATGATGTAGAAAGTAATTTATTTTAGTAAAATAAGTATTTTATGAAAATTAGATTTATTTCTTTCTTGTGATTGTCAATTGTGTGCTAGGTAAAATGTCGGGAGGGGAATTGATATATGGATTATTAAATAGAAAAATTCTAATCGATGCAAGAAAAAAATAACTTTTTTTGACTTTTATTTCTTTTTCTTTTTTCCAGCTTAGCGTGATATGCTGATGTGAGCTGGAATTTTGCTTTATCTTGCGGTCTTTCAGACCTTGGGTTTTTAGCTTTGTGGGAGTCATAGCCCTTTGGGCTATGCTGGTATCTTTGCGCCCCTTTTGGGGCTGGCTTGGGTGGAAGGGGTTGGGGAATTGATTTTTTTGGGGGTGGATTTTGTAGTTTTGAGGAGAGCAGGAGGTTTTTGGGACGCTTTGGCTGGTTGGTGTTGCCTAGCTGCGGCTTGTCTGGGTTCTCAAGCCCTACCAGTCTTATGAGTTCATAAAGCTTCCTTTTCTCATGACGCGTTGGTAGGGCTTGAGCGTCCACGCAAGCCGTAGCTGGGTTCATCATCGAGCCGGGGCGTTCCCAAAAACTGCAATATCTCTTCCAAAGTAGCCAAGGGTTTGGCTAGTTCATCAGACCGAAAGACTACCAGCTTTCGGCTTGTCTGGAGACTGCGCCCTACCAGTGCTGTGAGTTCATAAATCTTCCTTTGCTCATGGCGCGCTGGTAGGGCGCAGCGTCCACGCAAGCCGTGGCTGGGTTTCATCATCGAGCCGGGGCGTTTCCAAAGGGCTCAATTTCTCTTCCAAAGTGGCCGAGGGTTAGTTAGTTCTTGAGATTTAAAGACTTCTGGCCTGCGGCTTGTCTGGAGACTGCGCCCTACCTTAGTTTGCGCTTCGCGCTTGGTGGTTTGCCGACGGGGACGTCGGCGTTCCCGGGGTTGAGGCTTCTGTTACTTTCAATAACTGCTTGCAGTGCGGGCTAGGGACAGCCCGCGCTACCTGGTTTGCGCTTTGCGGTT